>AUXI01000059.1:0-57036 GCA_000482105.1 Crithidia acanthocephali | reverse complement strand
AGTTGCTTGTTCTGCTCCACATCATAGGCCAGCAGGCTTGTTGTGGCGCCAAAGAGCAGGGCATCGTAGGTGGACTCCACCTCGGTGCTGCCCGGGCTGTACAGCTGGCCGGACGCGAGCGCGGTCGGGGCCTTGCCAAAGTTTAACGTCTGCAGCGACGTGTCCTCTGCGACGCCGACGGCGGCCCCGGTACTCGCCTGCGCCTCCCCGCGCTTCGCCGATCGCTTTGCCTCGGCAATACTGTTGTTGTTGTTGTGGATCACCACACGCTGCCCGCTGCTCGCGAAGGCGAGGGATATCGCCGGAGGGGGGCCACGCGTCGAACCGCGAGCAGCGGCGCTGCGCAGGAAACGACCAGCCGCGACTCGGTCAGGGAGGATCGAAGCGCCGATGTTCAACTCGAAGACGGTGCTGAGGCGAATGTGGTTGTTGGTGTCGGTGTTGGACGCCATGGTGCGTGCTTGTGCGTTGAAGACGCTCTATGAAAGGTAAACGGTGTATGAAACACGGAGGAAAGGATAGGCTTGCTAGCGAGCTTTTGCCACACACACACACACACACACAATCGCCAAGCTAACTGCACTGCGTTGTGGGCACGACGAGGAGTGCTCGTGCCCCGATATACACAAGATTATTTATGTGTGTATACAGAAAGTGGGTCCGGGAAAGAAGACCTCAGCTGACGAGAGTGGGTTTACCTCCCGCCGTCGTGCAACAATTCTCGCGCTGATGTGAATCACTTCCTCAGACAGCCGAGAGATGCTACACAAAGCTGACACTGCAAATATTCTTCTGTTTTTTTTTTCTTCTTCTTCAGACGCTAGTATTCGAAATGAACGCGCCGCTGTGAGCGATAACACGTGTCAGTGTGGCACCAGAAAGGCAAGAGGAGAAAGCGGCGATGTGGGGAAGCTGGAAGCTCGCGTGAAAGTAACGAGAATAAAAACGTGTGCATCGGCCGGCCGTTTGCCAATAGTCAGAAACTCTCCAAAGCCGGCAGCAGATGAGGTAATAGGCTTCTTCTAGCTAGTCACAAGAAGACCATTGCTTGTGCGTAAAGAGGCACGGCACACACTTGTGCGCTCTTGAAAGTGTTGACCAGATGAGCGAGACTGTCACAGTCACTGAAGGTCGAAGACGCTTGCGGATGTTCCGTGCCGCATGCGTCTAAGCTGACTGGAGCAGAAGCTTGCTTTCCGGAATCGATCGCATCAAGGTAAATGCTCCGATCACGAGTGGGTTCTTTTTTTTTCTTTTTTTGCGTGACGCTTTTAAAGGGTACTGATACATTTATAGACAAAAAAAAACACGCTGAAAGCAAAGAAAAGGAGAACAACGAGGGTGAAGACGACAACACCGTCAGCAACAGAGTATCACAGCGACCGTGCATCGAGCCCACTAAAGGCGATGGGAAACGAGTCTTCTCACACTCATGAGCAGAAAAGAGTTATCAACGCAGCAAACGGATGTTTCTTTTTCTTCCAAGGAGGGCTTTTTTTGATGTTGCTGCTCCGACTGTGCGAAACAGCTCACCTGACCTATTCTGTGGCTAGCTGCTTGTGTCTCCTTCCTGTACACAGTCGTGTCCGTCGACGATTTCTGCGGTTGTTCACTCTGGTGTCTGTTGACTTCGTCGCGGGACAAACAGCCAATCGGAGCACCTGTAAGCAGACAATAAAGAGAGAACCGCTAACGTAAAAAAAAAAGGAGTACAACGACACAACAAGTCAGAGAAAAGGGGTGCAGAAAGCATTGGAAACAGACCAAGGGCGAAAAGGAAAAACGCGTTTGACTGACTCAAAACAAGTGCTTCAGACAGCGACCGACAGAAGAAAAACAGTGTACGCAGACAGGCCCATTCAACTTTGCTTGACCCTCTGCAACATAGAAATACAGCAGCGGAAAAAAAAACCCCTGCAAAACGTGTTGGAGAAGTCCGAACGAGAGAAGGAGAAAAAAAGAGAACGCGCAGATTTAGATGCTAATTGCATTGCTTATTGAGATTGGTCTTCATGACGCACATCCGCGCGGCGAGGAATAGAAACAGACAAGACAATCGACACGTGGTGTGCTGAGTGAAGGAAGAAAACAACAACAAAAAAAAACGACAAACACGTGGGAAACAAAACACCTAGTGCCAAAAAAAGAGCCAAAAGGCACTGCAGGGGACCATAAAAAGGAACAGACCATAATAATAATAATAATAATAACAATAACGTTGAAGACTTCGTTACAAACAGACTTGAGTAAAGCAGAGATTATTCACTATAGACTCTAAAAGAAAAAACAAAAACAAAAATAGCAGGTTTTCGTTATACGAGTAAGACGGAGTAATAAGTGAGAAAAAAAAAGAGTGAAATAAGAGAGTGCCAAAAAAAAAGACTTGAATACAAGTGAAGCCTGCCATGCAAACTGCAAGCAGAGATTAGAAACGCGTACGTGCACAAATTGCGGGGAAAGATGGAGAAAAGATAGGTTGCAAACAATCTCCCGAAACGAAATCCTCATTGCGGTGATATGGCAGTGAGAGAGAGGACACAAAACCAAATCGAAGTAGAATGTAAAATAAGGAAGAAACACCAAACAAAAAGTTCCAAGTTTGACAACAATCTAGAAAAAAAAAACAGAGAAGAGAGATGGTCGGAAAAGGCAGAAGAAATGGAAGAGAAGATATGAACAGTAAAAAGATAAAGGAGAGGAAAGAAAAAAAAAACCGAAAAGATTTGCGGAAGAACAACAACAATTACACGTAAAAGATTGCTGCGCTAAAAAAAAAAAAAGACACTGTGTGTTAAACACAAACACACTCTGACGCTTGCACTTTCAAAGAGCACCGAACTATTTATTCTCTCTACTTTTTTGCCTTTTCATTTTTTCAGCACACTCAGCGACGCACATCAGTGCACGCTTCCTAGATCGTGAGCGCAACAACAACAACAAACGCGCAAAGGAGGAGGAGGAACAAAAGAAAAGGGACGAAGTATCTGTCAGTACAGACTTTGAACAGACGAGTCTCAAGAAAAAAAAAGAAGTAAAGGAAGGATGCGCATGCTTAAGGAGAGTGGGCTATGTAGGTGTAGTCCGTGGAAAGTCAAATGAGAGCAAGGAAGGGAAAAAGCCGCGCATGAGGCGCGTCACTTCGTAAGTCGACTTTTTGAAGAGGCCATCACTTGCAAAAAGGAGAGAAAAAAAAATAGTGGACATCGTGATGCTTTAGCAGATGTTCCCTTTTTCGCTTGCCTCCTCAGCCTCAGTGAAGGTGAAAGCACGCCATCGGTGACAAAACACGGTGAAAAGTGAAAGGTCTTGACGACACGCACAAAAAAAAAAAACGAAGAAAGGAACATAATGCGACGAGAAGAGAGAGAGAGTTCAGTAGGGCGGCAATCGATTGAAAAGAGAGAATCAAGAGACAGGACGACGTCGCCGCACGATTTCGCTATCACCACATGGAGCTGCAGTACGCAGACACCAAGAAAGAGGAAACCAAATACACTACTATATAACACGGAAGGGATAAAAGGGAAAAAGAAAACGTAGTCTGTTATTTCAACAACTCCAAATGTGACGAAATACGAAGAGGCGGTAAGAGACACACTTTACCAAAGGGAGGAGGAAAAAAAAAAGAACACGGAAGAGAGCAAAAAAAAAAGAAAGAGTGCCACAGATGAACATGAGTATCACAAGAAATCGCTGATGCACAGATGCACCGTCACACTCATCCAGCACAGAACACAAACAAAGCAAAAGGAAAAAGAGACATATGAAATGATCATAACAAAAGCTGTTTTTCTTTTATTAGAAAAGGGTTCTATTTCTTGCGGTCATCTTTTGGCAAGTGCGAGCTGGGGCGTGAGGAGGATGGCGCACGTGGCTTCACGACCGGTGCGTTTGGCGTGGCGCGGCTCGTTTGGTTGCCTGGGCTTGTGCCTCGTTGAATGGCAGAGCCGGTGTTGCGCGAGCCGCCGCGCGAGTGGCTGGGCGATGCGCCGGCTCTGCCGCTGACGGGGGTGTTGACGGTGCGCAAACCGCTGTTCATGGTGTTGTTGCTGTTGGCAGTGGACCCGTTTCGGCGCTTGCCGGCAGACTCGCCATTTGCCAGCGCCGGCCGGTGCCGCGGCGAGCTTTCGGTTGGTGCCTGTGAGGGGCGGTGCGGTTTCTGCGTCGAGGCGGCATGCGACGGCGATGTGCGACCCTGCGAGTCGTTCACGCTCGTCTCGCCCGCAATCGCCGTGGCAGCGGCGGTGCTGTCCTTGTTGGCGGGACCCGCCCCGCTGCGCACCCGCGGCGGACGCCGTCCCCCAGGCGAGGGCTGCTGTGGCGGCATCGTCGGTGACAGCCGCGGCGTGCTGGCCGCCCCGTTGTGAAGGTCACCGGCAGCAGCAGCGGCTGCAGCAACCGCCGCCGCCGCGCCAGCTTTGCCGGCCTCTTGAAGCCGTCCAGCACGTGATGCATGGCCGTGACGACCGCCGCCGCCGCCGGCGTGCCGCGCCGCCGCTGTTGCCGGACTCTCCGCCTTGGTGGAGGACAAGTTGCTGCTCGTGTTGCAGCCCGCGTCGTTGTCGGGGGTGTCGCCGTTGAAGGAGTACTGGTACGCCGCCTCGCCAGATGCCCGCTTCGACTCGTCGTGGGTGTCCGTCTTGGACAGCGCGGCGGTATCCAGCAGAATGGACCGTGGCGGCTTGCTGGTCGTGGGACTCGCAGTGCGCGGTGCACCGCCTTCCTGCACCGCTGCTCCTTTGGCGCGCTTCGAGCCGCCTCCCTTGCGAGCACCGGTTGATGCTGCGGCGGCACCCGTGGCAGCCTTGGCAGCCGCGCTCGAGCTACCCGCCACCCGCGTCGCCTCCTTCGTTGCCCCGAGAAGCCACGGGTGCTGGCGCAGCTGCGTGGCGGACCAGCGGTCTTTGATGTTCGTCTTGGTGCACATCCGAATGAAGTCCTTCGCCCCCTCCGACACGCCCTGCGGGATTTGTTCGTCAATCTTGGAGCTGATGATGGCGAACATGACCGCCATCTGGTTGTCCAGGTTTGAAAAGGGTGGCTTGCCCGTGAGCATCTGAATGACGCAGCAGCCGACAGACCACACATCCGCCTCAAAGGAGTAGCCGGAGCAGGCAATCATCTCCGGCGACATGAAGCTTGGTGTCCCCTGCACCGACTGTGTGATGAGCGTGTCCGCGAGCTCTTTGCTTTGGCCAAAGTCGCCCAGCTTCAGCTCATCCTGCTCCGTCAGGAACAAATTGTCGCCCTTCAGGTCACGGTGGAGGATGTGCGAGGCGTGCAAGTACTCCAGCCCCTCCAGCAGCTGCGCCGTGTAGTTGCGCGTCTTCTCCTCCGGCATGGCACCGTTGCGCACCAGCATGCTGCCCACCGTTCCACCGCCGACGAACTCCATATAAATGCGCAGCGAGTTGCCCTCGCGATTCGCACCGAGGTAGGTGACGACGTGCGGGTGGTGCAGGCGGCGCATCACGCGTATCTCCGACTCGATTGCCGTCAGCTGCTTCTCCACATCCTTTGTGAAGTCGTGCGGGACGACGATTTCCTTCACGGCGATGATGTTGCCCGTGTCGCAGTCCTCGGCGCGGTAGACGTCGCCGAAGGTGCCGCGTCCGACCCGCTCCAGCAACTTCACGTTCTGCACTTTCTGCCGCTGCTGCTGCTGCTGCTGCTGCTCCTCGGTCAATTGCGCGGAGGCGGCGGCCTCGTCACCGTCCGCATCGCGGCTGCCACTGTTGTTATTGTTGTTGTTGTTTTTCGGGTAGGGGCGGTCATCGGGCAGTGCCGTGGTGTCGCCAGCGAACGGGTCGCCTGTGATGGAGTCGTCCTTGGCAATGGGATGCTCGGTGGATGGGCTAATCGTGTTTTTGAACTCCATAGGGGACTTGATGGAGGCGTAGGACTCCTGATACTGCGTATTCGCCGTGGAGGGGCGGCCACCACCGCTTTCTCCCGAGGCTGCTGCGGATGCGGCAGGTGCGGCTTTGCGGTGTCCCGCTGCCGCACCACGCGCTGCTGGTGCAAACTGCGAGCTGGAGCTCTCGCGTGGGTGGCCTGGGTGCTGCGAGTGGGAGTTGAGGCTCACGCCGTTGTATGGGTCGATGCCGCCTGGGCCGAAAATGCTACCGAAGCTCTCCGACTCTTTGCGGGCTGAGCCGTTGGCATTATTATTATTATTATTATTATTAGTGTTGCCGTTCGTGTTTGTGTGCGGATTGCTGTTGTTTGCATTAGTGTTGTTGTTGTTCTTGCGGAACCGCCCAGCCCAGCCCCCGCTGGTGGACTTGCCGGGATCGGCAAGCACCGTCAGGCTGCAGCTCGGCACGCTCTCGGAGATGGCGGTGTAGGACATGCTGTAGCTGGACCCCTCCGTCGCAGCAGATCCGGACGACGCCTCGGACCCGCACTGGTAGAAGACGGGCTCATCGTTGTAGCTGAGGATGCTCTCCTCCACCTCGCGGCTGCTCACGCTGCGGAAGCTGCGCCGCGGCCTGGCCCGCGAGTTGTTCACCGTGCGCGAGGCTCGGCTGCGGCTCATGGAGCTATTTACCTTGCCACCATGGCGGATGCGGCGGTGGTCGAAGAAGGAGGAGGTGGAGTCTTCGACGGGTTCTTCGTAGGCCACGCTGCACAGCTCGCTGCGCACCTCGCTGACGGAGGCCTCACTTGGGGTGCCCGTGGCGGGCAGCCGGGCCAGCAAATTCGCTTGTCGGCCGCTTTCGCCACCGTCTAGTGGGACGAGTTGGGTCACACAAGCGAGTGGCTGCTTGAGGGTCTTGACGATGCGCCGTGGCGTGGCACCGCCCGAGTTGGGTGACGTCGCGTCGAGGACACCGTCCATGCTATTGTCGGGTGAGCGCGACGTACAATTATTGAAGACAAAAAGTGTCGACGCCGGCGAAGCTCCGGCTTTGCACGAACACAGGTTTGGCTGGTGGGGTACGTACTTGTCGTTCCGTTCCTTCGGCAACAAAACACAAGAAGAGCAACAGCACACGTAGCACTGCACGACAACGGACAGAAAAAGGGAAAAAGCGGAGAAGGGGTAAAAAGAGGAGGAGAGAAAAAAAAAGAGCAACAGAGACTGGAGCGACTAAGAAAAGTATGTTTTACTGGAGGCTCTCTCTGTAGAATTGCTCCCGTTGCGTGATTATTGAAAAACTTCGGTGTCTCTACACTTACTTAAACACGTACTTGCACACGCAGATGCGCACACATGCAAGAAAACTGAAGAAGGTTTTACGTGACCTCTCGACGAAACCGCGAGGTGAGGCGGTACGTTAAAAAAAAAAAAAGAGTGAGAGAACAGAGAAAGAAACAGACAAGACAAAAATGCAGAGGCAAAAGGAAAAGAAAAAAGAAAACTTCACATGCAATAAACACGACCAAACAACACGCAATAAAAAAAAGGGAGTAGAAAAAAACTAGTCGGAGAGTTTTTATGTAAAAAAAAGAAGAAAGACGAAAGAGGAATCACAGGTACAACGCGTTGAGGGCAGAAGCGAGAAAAAACGAAGAGCAAAGAAGAAAGAAAAAAAAAGGAACAGGTTACTCCAGAATTGACGCGGTAGAGTGTATATAGCAGATGATGAGACTACTAGTAGTAATCAGAGTAGTTAAAACGACAGAAAATGGTGGAGCCGGAAGACACAAAAAAAGGGGAAAAGTGAAAGCTCACGTTAAACAAACAAACAAACAACAAAAAGAAACCGACTTGGTGGTCTTTCGCTTTGTTCCAATTCTACTCTAGTAGCTGTGTTTGCACACGACGGACTAGTCGAAGAAAAGACCAGCGATGTTGAAAGTTGCAGTTGGAAGTAAGCAAATAAAAAAAGGCACTTGCTTATTCCCTTTGCTGTTTTACGACAACAACAGGAGAAAAAATGAGCGTGCTCTTTTTTTTTTTTCGTGTGTATGACGAAAGTAACTTTTTTTTTTTTTACTGCGTCCAATCGACGAGCTCCTTCTTTGCTTTTAGGTTTCCGCCTTTTGGGGCGAGGTCGCTGGAGAAAAAAAGGAGAAAAAAAAAAGAGGATGACCAAAGAAGAAGAACAAAAGAGAAAAGAATCGAGGAGGCGATGCCGACAAAGATAACGTAAGCCTCAGCAATACGCAGTTTACACTGAATAAAGAGAGAGAGTCCAATAAAAAAAAAGAAAAAGCGACAACAGATATTACAGTCGACAAAACGGGAGTATTTTACATGCAAATGAAGCTCTTTTATTCCTGAGTCCCGCTATGTCTCCCTTTTAACTTTCCAATAATAACAAAAAAAAAAGTTAGAAGAGGGGAAGAAAGAAAGGAACGATGCAAACCTCGCAAGAAAGACACAGACGTAACCAACTCACTGCTTCTTTTACTCCGAAAAAGAGCAAAAGGAAGTTATTAACGACGAGAGTTGAGTGGAGGAGACAATCAAAGGAAGTAAAAAAGGAGCGAAACGACCACTGAAAGGTCGCAAAAAAAAAAAGGGTTTCGGCTTTTTTTTTAATGGAAGAAAAGACAAAAAGAAGTGGAAAGAAGGACTATTCTCGTGGTGTAGAGGCGATTGATCGGCTTAGTGAGATGGTGATGATAAAGTAGGGAGCAGCAGCTGTGCGTGCGGCAGCGTCGGCAAGGAGTAAATGGAGAACAGGGAATAAACAAAGCAGAACGCCTCACTACGTTAACCAAAAAAAAAAAACAGACACACACACAAAACGAAAGCAGAAAACAACAACAACAACAAAAAAGAAAGAAATACAAACAGAGTTGAAGTTGCAAGCAACACACTGATTGGGGTGGTGGTCAAAGAAAAGAGAAAGAACGCACACACGCACACATGCACACACACACACACACACGCACCTGAACTTCAACTGGTTCAAGTACCGTACACAAACACACACAGACACAGAAAACACCTTTGTGGAAGGCCAAGAAACAAAAAGAATGTACTAAGTTAAACAACAAAATCTAGTGCCGACGGTGACAACAGAAAAACGCAATCAGCAGCAAGATCTCCTTTTTAGAGTTGCTGATCGGTGGACGAGGACCTTTGTTCGCTAGAAGAGCTCAAAGCGCAGATTGAAAAAAAAAACGAGCTTTGAAGGTAAAAACCGTTCAAATGCGGAGAGGAGCTTTTTTACTCAATTGCAAATAGAAGAAGCGAAGATGCGTCGTTGCAATTCTCTCTCGCCAAGGAGGAGAACGGGAAGGCGGCTGGGTTGCGGCACAGAGACCTTGGTTGTCGCGCTATTAGAAAATGGACGCGGTGGAAAACTCTACTCTACGTGCGTTTTGCGCGCTGTAGAAAAGAAAAAAAAGAGGAAAACAAGCAAAGTTGTTGCAAGAAAAAGAAAGAACAGCGGAGGGAAATAGAAGAAAGGGAAATTGAAGGAAGGGTAGAGCATAAAAAAAGAACACACGCACGAAAAGTGCGAGACGAATTTAGCTAAAGTGTGTAAAGGTCCGTCAGTTGTGCTTCTCTCACAAACCTGCGCGCATTTACTCAACTCCGTTTGAAAGTCCATTAGACTTTGCTTTTCAGAAACGCGAGCCTTCGAAACTCACCAATGAAAGAGAGATACTTGCAGTTACTACATGGCAGGCGGTGCTGGCAACTTGTTTTTCCTCTCAGCTTCACAGATACTCCGAGGTGCTGCTTCTTGTTTGTTTGTTCGTGTTTTTTTTTTCGGCGCGCTTTTCGACTGGAGCAGCGTACTTAAAAGCTAAATGTACGTGTAGGTGCGTCATGGAAACTGGAGAAAAAGGAACGAAACAACAAAAACAAAAAAAATGATGTCAGAGTTGACACAAATGTGAGGTAAAAAAAAAAAACATGGAAAAGCACTGAGTTCTGCATCATGTTTAGCAAACAAACAAAAACAAAAAAGGTAAACTGTGAATTGCTGCACCAACAAGGAAGTCAGAAAGAATGGACGCATCACACAACGAGTCCTGACGACTCTACAGTGTGTGTATGCACTCAATTGGGCAAATGCCCGCCTGTAAGACCGTCTCCGCCACCGCGTCGTTGAAGGCGGGCGGACCACAGAGGACGGCGGCTTGCGTCGGCGGCAGCTGCAGCGCCTTGAGAAAACTAACATCGATGTGCGTGCCGCACCGCACAAGCGCCGGCGCCTTCACCTTCATCGCTGTCCGCGGAACCGGAACTTGCGGCGGCACACGTGAAAAGACGAGGGCAACGCGCAGCGTGTGCTGCTGCCCGGGCAGCGGTGAGGCGTACCGCATCGCCATCCGGTCCATCTCCTCGGCAAGCAGGAGATCGTTGGCGGTCTGCACGGAGCACACGAGCGTCACGCTGGCCGTCTGCTTCTCCAACTCATGGGTGGCGATGGAGTACAGCGGCGCGATACCGGTGCCGCCGGCGAGCAGCAGGATGTGGCGCTGCTTCAGCGGCGGTTTCCTCACGTAAGCGTCCATTTGCAGCTCCCAGGACGGCGCGAAGGGTCCTTCGTAGAAGATCTCCTTCCCCTCCGGCTGATCACACAGGTACTTGGAGGTGCGGCCCTTGGCGTAGCGCCGCATGCAGATCCGAAAGCTGGCCACTTCCGTCAAGTACGGCGTGTAGTACCGCCACTCATCACGCTCCACGTCGCTGTAAATCTTCACATGCCCACCAGGTGTGAGGCGCAGCGGCTTCGGGCAGGAAAACGTGAAGTTCACCAGTGTACCCGTCGCGTTCACCTTCACCTTTTCCAGAATGCGCGTCGACTGCACCCGTGGATTGATGGCCTTGCCGGTCTTCGCGGCTACCGGCGGCTTTTCGGCAAAGCGCAGCAGCGGCGACGGGGCGGTGCCGAGCTCGGGCACGCGTCCCATGTAGTACTCGTGCACCTGCCGCTTCGCGTGGATGCCGTGGACGCGCATGAAGATATCGCCGCATTCCTTGCCGTTGTAGTTCAGCAAGACTCGCAGCCCACCACGGTGGTTGTCGCGCATCGGTGTCACGTCGTACGCATCGCCGTACAGAATTAGAATGAGCCGATTCGGGTCCTCTTTCAGCTTCTGCCGGATCGACACCATGGACAGCTCGTGGGATGCTGCGTCCTTGTCACCTGCCGTGCTATCCTGTGGTGGGCAGCGCTCCGCCTCCGTCACCAGTTGCCCCATTAGAAACTCAGGCAGCCGCTCCGCGGTGTGCGGGCCGTGCATCATGAAAAACACCTCGGTGATATCCTTGCCGTTGTTGCGCTGCAGCACCGAGGGGCCGCCCGGGTGCGCGTTCACGAAATGCGTCACGTCGTACACCTGCTTCTTCACAACTACGATGACTCGTTTCGCGTCGATGGCGAGAATGCTCTGGATCTCCGCCTCCGTGAAGGTTTTCAGCGGCACGCCTTGCGGGGCTGCCGCAGCCGCCGCCGTCGTCGTCGTTGCTGTTTTTGCCGCCTTCGCTGGTGGGGGGATCTGTGACGCTGTCGAGGGGACGACGGCCGATGCCTGCGCCGCGGGCTGTGGCATGACACCTTTGCCCGGAGCCGCCGCCCGGTGCACCTGCACAATCGGTGGCAGCTCCGTTGGCGGGGGGAATCCTGGGGGAGGGTGGTTGTGATGCGGGTTGAAGGGCCACTGGTGGGCGTCGTGCGGACGAGGAAGTGGCTGCGCTGGATTGACGGCAGCGCGCTCCACTGCTGCCGGCCCCGCCGTGTTAAACGGCACCACCGGATCGGCCGCGATGGGGCGGTGGTCCGTCGGGTGGTGCCCGAAGGAGGTGTCGGTGTGCGGCTTTGGCACTGCGGCAGGGCGGTCGCCTCCGTGGGCCATGCTACGGTCACTGTTGAACTCGTTGTTTTGTTTCGCGGCGGTAGCGATGGGAGGCAGTGGAGGTTGCGCGCCGCCAGGGGGCGGAGGGTTGTGTTCGCCATGGTGACCCGCCTCACCGTTTGCCGCTCCCCGGGGATGTTCACCGGACAAGCTCTGACCCATTCGTACTGAGCAAAAAAAAAAAAACAGTAAGGAGTATCCCTCAAGAGAAAAGAGAAGATAGAAAAAGGCAAAGTCAACGGCGAGTTCAAATGCACAGAAGAGTAGTATTGCACTAGTTTACAAAGGGGAAACTATAAGTGTAAGTGTGATGTTTTGGATTACAAGTATGAAAGGGAGTGTTCAAGAAGAAGCCGTTGAGTGCTGTGCGGAAAAAAAAAAGACTTCTTTGCACAATTCCGCACTGAAACAGTCAACGTAGTGCTTTAACCTATTTCCTAAAATTGTCGGTTTCGAGTAGACCGCCAGGTCTAAAAAAAAAAGAAAAGAAAAAGAAGATGAAGGCAAGCAATGAGGAGAGGGAGCAAAGTACATGCAGCGAATCGGGTACTTGACAGGGTAGAAAACTCCACGACACCTGCCATCGTTCCTTTCAAAGCACCTTGCTTCTGCGACACACAAGGCTGCTCGTCACGGGGGGAATGAAGGGACCATTGATGTAGCCCCTGCACGGCTGCTTCGAGGAGTTCGAGAGCGGCGCCTTGCCGCTCATCTGCCCACAGATGAGCAGTTTCTTTTCAAGTAACGGCAGCGCTCACAGAAGGGAGCATGTGAGCTTTGGCACGAAGGTGAAGCAAAGAGAGTCCCACGTGCAGTTTTAGTGTTTTTCTTTTTTTAGTATTATTATGAATAACAGTTAACACAGAATTGCATTATTCGCGTTTAAGGTGAGAAACAAGAAAAAGAAGAAAAGAAACAAGCTGAACAGTTAAACAAGCAATCACGGACACCAACGAACAAACGTACAAGCAAACACAAAAAAAAGCACTTGAAGAGAGACAGAGCAGGTGCGCGTTGATAGACAGGTCCTTTTTTTGTTTGTTCTAAATGCACAGCTGAAAACAAAACAAAAAAAAACGTCGCACTCAACAAACACTCAGCTACTCCAAGCTACCTCACAGGTTCAGCCGCTTCGACTTTACGACGCCATCTTCTTTGTGTTCTTCTTGAACTTCTTCGCCTGCTCGAACTTGCCGTTCGAGGCGGTGGCTAAGCTGCGGGCTGCCGCGGAGAGGTGCTTCACCTCCTCCTGCGCCTGCATGAGGTGCTCGGAGCGGCGCTTGTTGTGCTCCTCCTTCTTCTTCTGCTTCTCCAGACGTGCCTGCTTCGTGCGGCGGTCGTCGAGGAACGGGTCGCCGCCTTCCTCCGCCGGCATGTAGCCGGGCTTCACCTCACGCAGCCAGTCGTACTTGTCGCGGTCCTCGCGCGCGCGCTTGCCCCACTTGTCTTTCCACTCCTGCCGGTCCTCGTCGAAAACGCGGTTCGTCTTCTTGCGGTGGATGTCGATGCCCTTCTTGAGCGCGAACTTCTGCCACGCCGTCAGCGGCTTTGCCTTCGGCGGCGCCTTCTCGCGCGGCAGCTGCATCACCGGCTGCGGCAGCTGGACTAAGGTGGTGGCGCTCTCGTACTTGCTCTTCTTCACCTCCGTCGGCATGTCGACGAACTCGCCCAGCAGTGCCTTGAGAGCGTTGGAGCACGAGCTCATCAGGTCCTCCTCGCGGCGCATCGGGCCGCTCACGGTGGACACGTCCGTGACGGTCAGCAGACCAGCATCTAGCTGATACTCGCTCATGCTTGTTTTCGTGGGGTCGAAGGAGGGTGCTGTTCACAGAAATGTGGAGAGAACAAGATTTCTCTTTTTAATTGCCAGAAGCAAAGCAGTGGTCAGCAATGGGAAAAAAAATAAAAGAGGGAGAAGACGAATTAATGAAAAACAGAATCGTTAGTGAGGGGGATAGAGAAGATCAAAGAGAGAGAGAAGATGACAGTGACGGTTGTGGAGAAAGGGAAGAGGAGAGTCCGACACGGCGGTTGTTTAGCTGCTTTGACAGCCGATGCTTTCACGTTGAAGAGTGCTGTGGTGAAAAACAAGCAAAACAAAAAGGGAATGACTCCCCACCACAAACTTGCGCTGGAGTGTGCTCGCCCATGTATCACAAGTTGAAAACAAAAGTTACTCGTCAGAGCACGCAAGAAATCAGCAATTCCACGGCTAACACGCTGACAGCGTCGCTGTTCAACGCTCTGTAGTGCACCACACAGATGAAGCTCGAGAGTACCTATTCTCAATTCACAGGCTGTTGAGCTTTGACGGAGAGGATTAACAGCACGCAGAGAGAGAGCGCTGAAAGCAATGAGCTTTTTAATTATTGTACGTTAGAACGCAGCACGTCTGCCACGGACCTCACATCTTTTTTGTTTACCCGTCCTCGTCTTCAAAAAGGGTAAGGCCAAGAAAAGAAGAGCACTCGATGAGTGCGTGGCCACCTCGCAGATACCTTCCACACCAATCAGAAAAAAAAAAAACGCAAACATCCCTACACAAACTCAATTAAAAAAGCAGACCTTTACAGATCCTCCAACTTCACCAGCGTGCCGCGGTCGCCGTCGCCGTCCTTCGCCTCACGCAGCATCTTCACACGCACCATCCCGTCCTTCGTCTCGTCCGGGGCAATCAGCACGGCGCGATCGGCGCCGATGCGGTCGGCGTAGCTGAAGGCCTGCGCCATCTTCTTCGCGTCAAGGATGATGTCCGCGCTGCGGCCCTGGTCACGCAGCTTCTTCAGCACGGCCAGGGCGTAGCCGCGCATGTCCTCGCTGAACGGGATGACGACGTCGTCCACCTTGTGCGCCAGCGGCGCCAGCAGCTTCTTCTTCTTCAGCAGCTCCACGATAACGCAGTCGCCAAAGCCGAAGCCGACGCAGGAGACGGGCTGAGGGCTGCCGTAGAGGGAGAAGAGGTTGTCGTAGCGGCCACCGCCGCAGATGGCGCGAAACTCGCCGCTGCGATCAAAGGCCTCGAAGACGATGCCGGTGTAGTAGGCCAGCCCACGCACGACGCTCGCGTCGAAGATGATCCAGTCGCCGTAGCCGTACGTCTTCACCTGCGCAAAGAAGTCCGCCAGCTCCGACAGCGCGCCGTTTTTGTCGTAGAGGGTCTTATCGAAGTCGTCGATGGACTTGAGGTTGAGGGTACGGATGATGTCGTCGATCTGCTGCCCGTCGAGGCCCAAGTCGCGCAGCTCGCACCGAATCTCCTCCTCCGGCAGCTTCTCCATCTTGTCCACCACGACGCACACCGGGGCAAAGAGGTTGTCCGGCACGCCGGCGCCGAGCAGGGCACACTGCAGCAGCTTGCGCGAGTTCACCTTCACGCCAACGTCCTGGGCGGTCAGGCCCAGCGCCTCCATCGCCGCGCACGCCGCACAAATCAGCTCCACTTCGGCAGAAACGCCCTTCACGCCGACGATGTCCATGTTCCACTGATAGTGCTCGCGACGCCGCCCGCGCGAGATGGTCTCGTAGCGCCAGCACTGCGGGATGGAGTACCATTTCGCCGGCAGCAGCAGCGAGCGGCCCTTGGCGAGCTGGAGGCGCACGAGCGACGGCGTCATCTCCGGCCGCAGCGTCACGCGGTGGCCGCCCTTGGTGACAAAGTTGAACATCTGTTCCGTAATCTCCTCCCCCGCCTTGCGGATGTACAGCTCCTCCGACTCCAGCACCGGGGCGTCGTACTCCTCGAAGCCGAACTTGCGGGCCGTCTCGCGGAAGACACCGAAGAGGTGGTTGCGCACCCGCATCTCCTCTGGCGGGAAGTCGCGGCAGCCCTGCACGGGCTCCGTCTCGATCATGTTCGCCTGACTCTTCTTCTTCGACTTCTTCGACACCACGCCCTCCGGCTGCAGCAGGGCCTCCTTCTCGGCCAGCTTCACCTTAAGGTCGTTGATCTCCGCGAGCAGGGCCGCGTTGGGGGACGCCGTCGACGACATTCTGGCACTCACCCACTTAGGCACCTGAGATCGAAAAAACCGCGTTTTGCGATAAGTGTTGTTGTTGTTGTTGTTGTGTGGTGGCCTGCCTGCGCTTGCAGTTGCAACAGTATTTCCTGCGTCGTGGAGTGTATGTGTGTGTGTGTGTGTGAAAAGGAAAGAGTCGATGTTGAAGAATGCATACAAGTGAGCGAACCAATAAATTGACCCGAGAGAAAGATGCATTGATCGCCCTTGCACACCATCAGAATTGATGAGCATCACCACAATGATCACACAATGATTGTAAAAGGTTATTCGTGGTGAGGAGCACGAGACCGCGGCTGAACATTCAAATTGGGTTTTTGTTTCGACTTTCGTGTTAATCGTAGTGGGGTACAACATTGGGAGCTCTCTGAAGTCACTGTCGTGAAGCTCACCTCATTAATGCACCTCTTTCTCTCTCCACAAGTGCCAGGACGTAGACACAGGACAACCACCCTACGCCTCAAGAACTGCAGCGTAAGACGAGCTGAATGCAAAAAAAAAAAAAAGAACGGACACGGGTCTTCTTCACGTTTTCTCTTTGCCGCTGCATTCGGTTCCCTTGTTCTCGGCAAGGGTGCGAAACACGCGCAGAAACTCAAGGTGATGCAGCTGGTGCGCGCGCGCGTTCAGCTTTTCCACTGGACACGCAGGAACTCCTCCGTACACAGTATACGGTGCCAGCACAGCGTCTGGCGGCACAAAAGTGCCGGGCAACAGCCACACGCCATCAGGCAGGCGAGCCCCAGCAGACACCACACACCTTTCATCTATTCGCACCAGCTGACCTACTTCGGCGGCCTCGCAGACCACCTGTGGTCCCACGTAGGCAAAGGGGCCGATCTTGACGCTGGGCTGCGCACCAGCCGCGGATTGGTTCACGTAGACGCGTATCGGTGGTCGCAGGACGGCACCACCGCGGATGATGGAGAAGCCGCCGATGTCAAACATCGCCAGCTCCGCGTGGACGACGGCGCTGCGTGCAACGAGGGTCTTGTTGGCGTCTTGCACCGCTGTCGCGACATCCCGGTACGAATGGATGAGCTCCGTTGTGCATCGGCCCTCCTGCACCAGTACGTGGGGACTGGACATGGCAGCGAGAGACGCCGGCAGCGACGAGCACAGCGACCCCGAGGTCATGAGAGGTGGAATGTACGCCATATCCCCTCCCCGAAGAAAGCCGTCTCACGCTTCGCTGCACTCTCGTCAACCTGTGACGAAAAACAGCAACAAAAAGTAAAATTGGCAGCGACCCAATCTGTGTCTTGATGTGGGGGAGGGAAAAAAAACTTAACAAACATGGCCACGGCGAGCGCACATTCCACATGTCGTCAACAAGAAATCGAGAAGGGGCCAAAGAGCGATGTTGGTGGTGCAGCAGCCAGTGCCTTAATCTCAATAAGCTCAGCTGCATTGTCATACTTCCAGTACAATACGTTTTGCTCTTTTCTGAGGGCCGCAATGCACGTGCAAGACACACGCTTGCCTTTCCCATTCCCGTCAGCTAAGAATACCATAACATCATTTTTTTGTTGTTGTTTGCTTTGAACATCCGTTATGCTGTTTCACGCCTGCAAGCAGCAAGGACTCCACACCTCTGTGAGTCACTGAGAACGCCACAAACCTGTGTGTGTCTAATTTCTCCCTCCCTCGCAGCAAACCACTACCACGGGTCCTCCTTTCGCTCCGTGCGGGTAATCGCGATGTCCGGCTCCTGCAGCACCCAGTGGCCGCGGTGGCGGTGCTGAATTTGGACCGCACCGTGCCGCCGCGGCGCCGTCAGGTCCACCTGCGGCGCATTCGGCAGCTCCGTCGGCAGCGTCGTCTCCACACGCTCGGCGAGCGTCGTCAGCGGGTTCGCCGCAGCTGCGTGCCCCACATTCGGTCGAGCGCCTCTGAAGAAGCCCCGCTGCTGGTGCCCGCGCTGCCCATCTCGCATCTCCTTGCGGCCCAGCAAGAGGTCGAGCTGGCGGATGAGGGGATCGTCCTCCATGCCGAAGTACCGCAACGCGCTGTACAGCTTCCTGGAGTACTGCTGCGCCACCTCGAGCGAGGCGGACATGGTGAAGCACGGCCGAAACGCCTCCACCTCGCGCAGGAACTCCTGCTCAATGGCCTGGCAGGCCTCCTTGTTTTGATCCTCGCGGGCGTTGCGGTGGGCGAGGTGCAGCTTCATCAGCTGCAGTGCGCCGTCCACAAAAGGAGTGCTGTTGTGCAGCGCGTTGGAGCACCACAATCGTGTGACGCGCAACATGACTGCCAGCTATCGCAAAAAAAAAAGGAGAGAGAAAACTAGTGCAAATAATGCTCTCTTTTTGAAAACAACAACAACAACAAGAGAAGGGACACTGTTAGACGCGACGGATCATAGATGAAAAACAGGAGAGGGTTCAGGTTCAAGAAGGCACGATGCAAAACAGCGGAGACGAAAGAGAGCCACAAGACACAGTCGCATAGACCACCTAGGACACCTCTCGGTGTGTGTCAGCGCATCACGTGGAACACCAACCGCGGCAGAACTCATCGCCATCAGCGCTGCAGGAAGCCAAGCTGGTCCTATTTGCTCAGGAAAACGAGAGAGGCAACAAAACCCGTCAGTCGCCCTTAAGAGAAGATGCTTCGAGTACACCTGTGTTCTCATGGCTGCACTGAAACGCCTTACCCCAGCTGGTAATATACGAGGTTTCGTTTCATTTTTGGTATTGTTCTCTTGACAACTGATAAATGTGATAGTAAAACAACAATTGTTTCCCGACCAACAAAGTAACGCAATGCTTCATAAAACGAACTCATAAACACGGCAGCAGCGTGGAAGTGTGCCGTCTTCGGTCTCCTTGCCAAAAGCAGCACAAAAAGCTTAGCGGAAGAGGAAAAAAAAACACACAACTCTTCTCCTTCTCTTTGAGTTTTGCCTCTCTCGCCCAGCCGAGAACACGCACACAGACATGCAGGTAGGAAAAGCCACCATTGGCACCCCCAAGAAAAAACGCTTCGCGAGCACGGCTCTCCCGATTATGGGTCACCTGTGTAGCCGTGCCGCTTGCTCTTCACCGCCTTCGGTGCCTTCTTCCACTGCTCTTGACGACCAACGTTCTTAAAGGCGGCCGTGCGATCGTACACGCGGTCCTCGTGCACGTAGTCCTCCGGCAGCAGCCCCTCCGCCTTCCACTTCTCGATCTTCTCCTTAACGATGCCCTCCACCTTGGCATTCGAGTTGTGCGCGGCGGCGCCTAAGTTCGACGGCTGGTAGTCGAAGTACAGCTGTCGCGGCGAGAACTGGCGCGGCTGACGGATGTTCGCGTGCCACGCGACGTGGTAGAACATCGCGTCGTTCTCCTTCAGCGGCACGCGCAGCTTCTCTGCGCCGTGGCCGCGCAGGTCGGCGTAGGTGATGCGCAGGAACTTCACCTTGCGCTCACCAAAGTAGAAGAGGTACTTCTTCACGTAGTTGTAGACGGCCTTGTCTTTTACGGCGTTCAAGGCGTACACGATGGAGCGCGCCTCGACGCGGTCCAGGTCCGCCTGCACGTCTGCCATCTCCTCTAACACCATCTTCACCCCTTGCTCGTCCTCCTGGCGGCCGACACTCTTCAGCAGATAGCTCCACTGCGGCGTGTCGAAGGACGGCGTGTAGTTCCAGCCGTCCTTGAGACACTTCGCGTAGATCGCCTTCCACCCGGCGTGGTCGGACTTGCTGCAGCAGAAGAGAATTGCCTGCACCAGTGGCAGTGGTGGGACGGCGGTGCTGTCCGGCTGCATAAAGCGCGGCGCACAGTGCTTGTCCCACAGCGCCATCGCCTCAGCCCCAGCACGCATGAAGGCGCAGTGCTGGAACACCTTCGCCAGCCAGCCGTCACGTGCCGCCTCGTCGTCGATGAGGGGGCTGAGATTCTCGTACTCGGCCACCACCTCCGCCACCGGTGTCTTGGGCACCGTGCGGCCGTGTGGCAGCTTCTTCAGCTGCGGCTCTAGCCCCACCAGGAATGCCGGGTGCATCGCTGTCGGAATCCAAACACCGCGGTACTTGTTCACGGCGCTGTGGTGGCTCTGGAATGGCGCCGGCAGCGCGCGGTTGACACTGTGCGGCCGCTCCATGCCTTGCGGAAGGTTGTAGTGCCAGTGATACTGACTGTACATGATCATCGGTGATGTGTCGGGGTTCACTGGGGTGTACCCCAGCAGCTTTCGTGAGGTGCGGCGCAGCATGACTCCCTGCCTGAAAACAGCTCGAAAGCGAAAGGAGGAAGGAACGAGAGAAAAAGAAGGAAACGAGACACACCCGTGTCTTTTTCTTTCAACACCGAAACAAGAGAATTCCGGTAAACTCCACTTCTGCTTTGTCGGTGCAAGTCGTATGAAAGGCGGTATTAGAAAGATGTGAAAATAGTAGACGCGCGTCAGCGTAGTTAAGAGCAGAGAGAGGCAAAAGAAAAGAAAAAGTAAAAAAAATGCGTTGAGGCTGAAAAATGGAGAGAGAAGTGCCTACCCTGAAAGCACTAACAAGTACAAAAAAGAAACACATTTCGCTAGAAAAGGAAATCTTAAAAACATGAGGCGACAGTACTGTTGCGAGCACATCCGCGCGCCTCAGTCGCCATGCGCCACTTATAAAAGGCACACACAGAAACTCTCGTTTTCTTTCGTAGTTGTTTTCGCCCACACAGAGAGAAACAAATGCGATGCTACCAATTGCAGCACAGCTATTCTTAAGAGGGCACAAAGAAGCACACTTTGTTGTTGATGGGGCGAAATGCAGGTCATCATACCGCAATCCTCACGCGGGACAGAAACAAAGACACTCGAGTACTGAGCTTCTCTTTTTTGCCAACATAGGAAGGGCAGCGTTTTTCTCTTCTCATTTCTTTTCTTTCTTTTGAGGTTGGAAAGATCCTGTTGTGGCGGACCGGAAACACACGAGCCCATACATACACGCAAACACGCACACACAAACACTCGCCTACATCTCACCAGATTATCACGCACTGACATTTCACGAGGAAAAAGAACACAAGACGAAAAGGGGTAAAAAGAAGAAGAGTCAAAAAAAAAAGGGCTAAAGGCGAAAAGAAAAGGGAAGAAAGACAAAAGTCAACTACTGCACAACGAGAAAGCTTGCTGGCATCGAGGGAAGAGGATAAAGCAGGAAGCAAGCAAACAAATAAACAAACAAACAAACAAAAAAAGCATAGTGCGTGCACAACGACATCACCGTTGCGCTTTGTTCACTACTTTTTTGTTGTTGTTGTTTGCAGGCTGTTGTTTGGTAGTTCTAGATTCACGCAAAAGCGCCCACTTCCCTTTATCAAAGCTGTCAGCGGACCGCTTTGTTTCCTTTCGGGCTCTTCGGTGGAGGGAAAGCTAAGAAAGCAGTACAGAGAAACAGAAGAGGGGAAGCGCATGTATTTTAATTGAACACAAGAAGGGGAAAAATAGATTAGCGATTCGGGGTTTCCCGCTGTCGGGCTGAGTGTGAGAGGCATCGGTGATCAACATTGCGTGCCAGCCATCTTTCGGTAACGAATGCGACGCAGGAGAGCCAACAGTAAAAACGGAAGAAAGAGAAGAAAAAAGAGAAAAAAGAGAAGACAGGTAAAACGTTTTCTCAGAGAAGTCTTCGAGTAAAAAAGAAAAAGAGGAGGTGAAAACGACGGTTTGGTACAGACAATACAGTTTTTCTT
Source organism: Crithidia acanthocephali (assembly GCA_000482105.1). NCBI lineage: Eukaryota > Euglenozoa > Kinetoplastea > Trypanosomatida > Trypanosomatidae > Crithidia > Crithidia acanthocephali. Next base: position 35,576 of record AUXI01000059.1, on the reverse strand, counting down.
TTTTATGGTCTCCACAACACACATACTGTCTTATCCACAAGAGAAGAAAAAATATTTTTTTTGTGTGTGTGTGATTGTGCATGCCTTACAGCAACAGCAGCACACCTGCTACCAACCTGGAGGCAGGCATGCAAAGTGATTTCACAACTAAACGGGCTGCTTTCACCGCCACCTAGCTTTCCGCCGGCTTACTTGATGAAGCAGTAGATGCCGTGAACCTGCGGCTTGGCAGCACGCTCTTCTCCGCTGGGGATGGTAGGCAGGGCACGGTAGCCTGGGCGGAGCAAGCCTGGGCAGAAGGACGAGGTGAAGCAGCGCTCCGCACCGTTGACCTCGAATGTCATCGTCACCACGGCGATAGTAGCCTGGTTGCACTCCGTGAAGGTCACCTGGCTGCCACTCACGCGGGCCTGGCCGCTGCCGTGCATCGTCGTCTTCATCGAGGACACCGGCGCGCAGTTGAGCAGACGCGGTCCGGCGATGATGTTCACCGTCAGGTCAGCTGACTTGGTCTTGTCGATGTCCGTCTTGAGGATGTAGCCGGAGCGGCCGTTGTCGCAGAAACGGCCGCGCGACCACGACAGACAGCGCTCGCTATTGTCGGTGTCCACAAACTCGATGCCGAGCTTCGCGGCCAGGCCCTCCGGGTCCGGCACCTCCTTCGTGATCTGATTCGAGTTGATGGTGCAGAAGGCGAAGTGGGTGGCGAGGTCCTTCCTCGTCAGCTTCGTCGTCGCCAGGCTAGACGCCGGGATGCGCTCCGTGTCCCACGGCTTCGGGTCTGGTCCTTCCGAGTACTTGAAGAAGGTGATGCTAGAGAGGGCCGCCGAGGCCGTCGTGTCCTGCGGGTCGATGGCGCCGCCTACGACGATCTTGATCTCGTCCAAATTCTCGCGACGCACTGTGAACTCATCGCCGACCTTAAGCTTTGCGAGGCACTCACGGAGGTGCTGCTTGTTCTGGATGGGCTGTCCATTGATGTGCGTGAGCCAGTCATCCTTCAGCACGCTGCCCTTCGACGCCGGCGTGCCCTCCATCACATCCGTCACACGCACGCCGAGGCCGTCCTTGTTCATGTCCGCCACCAGAAAACCAATGAAGGGCTTCAGGCGGCTCTGGTAGCTCATGATGAGCACCTTCTTGCGCAGCGCGCCGGGGCTAAACTTCGGGTCGTTGATCATCGCCCCCTCGAACATGAGGCCCTCCGCCACGGTGGACTCTAGAATCTCGTTGATCAGCTGCGCGACCTCGTCCTGCACGTCGATCGGCATCGGGGCGTTGGGAGACAGGCAGAGGACAATCGGGTAGGTGTCCGTGATGAAGCCGTTCTTCTTCACGCTCTCCAGAATGGCACGGAACTCGCAGGCGCCGACCACCAGCTTGCCGTTTGCACCGCGCTTCACGTTGAGCACCAACGCGCGGGTGCCGTCCGCCGCCACGCGCTTCAGGTCCTCCTCAGTTTCAATGCGGGCACACGAGACCATGTAGTGGGTGAAGGACTGCGTCATGTCCTGCCACACATTCGACGTCCGCGACGGGTCGATGGCGTTGTTCGTCAGCACGCTGCCGTTGTAGCTGCCAAAGTTGTACTTGTGGACGCCGCCGCCGAAGCGGTACTTGTACTTTTCCACGATTTGCCGGTCGGTGACGTCTATGAGCTGTGTCTCGCGCAGGAACTTACCTAACTGCTCCGTCGACATCAGCTCCTTGCCGTCGGTGAACTTGCTGAAGAGCTCAAAGGCGGCCTCGTTCACGGAGATCCAGCGAATCTGGTACGCTAAGATGTCCTCAAAGGAGACGGCCTTATTAACGACGTAGCGGATGTACAGCGTGTCGAGCACCGCCTGCCCCGCCGCGACAGGGATCTTCTTTGCGTTCGTCGGGTTGTTCGAGAACCACGCGAGCAGAATGCGCGAGAAGCCGTCATCCATGGCGCGCTCCTCCACCTGTGCGACGGAGGCTTCCATGAGCGGCAGCTTGAGCTGGCGCGCAAGGGACGCGATGAGGTCGGTGATCGCGTCCAGCTTCATGCGGAACTTCGTGCGCGTCACCTCTGCACAGGAGTTCGTAAAGGTAAGCATGATCACCTGCTTCACCGCCGCCGTGTCCGGCAGGCTCGAGATGAAGCGCTCCGCGCCTTCCATAATGGACCGCAGGAACTGCTCCGCCGCCACCTGCGTCGCCTTCGCGGCGTCGGTCTCACCATTCTTGCCCTCCTCCTTCGCCTCGGCCGGTGCGGCGTTGGCAGCAGCCTTCGGTGCGGCGGTGTTGTTGCCGGCACCCACCTTGTACTTGTCCTGTGCCTTTGCCGCGTTGTTTGTGTGGCGGTGATCGGACCCTTTCTCGCCAGCCGTCTTGGTCTTATCGGCCACGGCTTTCGAGTTTAGGCACCCCATGATTGATCAACAACAATAACGTTTGAGAGGCAATGAAAAAAAAAAAAACCTACTAAATACCTTCGTACACTACAGCTGTGAAAAAACTATTTTGGTTGTACAAAAAAAAAACGCCGGATGATCCGTTATCCCTTTTTTGCTGATATTGGTGCTGCTAAATGGCGTTTGGCCTGTTCGTGCAGACACCAAACGTAGCAGTGTGTGTTTGAGTGTGTAAGAAACGTACAAAGACAACGCCGCGGCAGCACAAGCGTTGCGTCTATCGATGAGACTGTAAAGCCTCGCTTCGCTTTTCGTTTGTTGGTTTGCTCAATGTTACTCTGCTCTTGAGTAGGTACAATACTTCCGATGGAGACAAGCTGCTGGCCAGTCGCAGAGATACACGCGACCCAGAGCAGTGTTGTTGATAAAGCACAACAGGAGGAGGTGCATCAAACACGCGGCAGTAATGAGACACCATGGTGGAGGAAAAAAAAAAGAGGAGAAGAGGAATAGATGTGCAAGAAGGCGCACAAAAGAGAACAAAAGAGCGCAAGAGGTTTGGTATGTGTGTGCCACCAAAACGAAGCACCGGAAGAAGAAAAAGAAGTTGAAGGAGAAAAAGAAAAGAACCTTCAGCATCTGCAGCGCCGTCCTTCTCAGGCGAGGCGCGTTAAAGTCGAATGGTGGAAAGGCAAAGAAACAGCTTCGCTTGGCTGCACACACAAGTGAGCGTACGAAGGAAACACACGAAAAAGTGTGTACCTGCTCGCGTCGAGTGCATTGCAGCATCTCCACCGACTACCCCCACTGACAAGGTAACTGTTTCACGAGAACAAAAAACAGCATCGCAGCGATACTGGCGACTGTTCTCTTGCTGTGAGCATGATCAAGTTCCTCAAGCAATGCTGCATTCATTCTGAGTTTCACTTTTTTTTTTTTTGAAGTAAATGAGAAAAAGAAAAAGAGCGGAATCTGTAATGCAAACGTTCACAGACAGGAAGGATGCTCTTAACCAGCCTTACCCGGGGGCTGCTTGTTCATGTGCACCTTCTCTCCGGGCTTCACAGCCTTCGCCAGGAAGCGCTTCGTGTACTTCAGGCGCTTCAGCGCGCGGCCACGAGGCTGCTTCGGCTTCTCCTGCTTGGCGATCTTGGGGGTCTGGTTCTTGACCTTGCCCGCACGGGCGAGGGAGCCGTGGATCTTACCCATGTTGATGAGATTCCTTCTTGTCAAAGTAACAACAACAACAACAAAAAAAAAAATTGCAATGCTGTGTGTGTGTGTGTGTGTGTGTGTGCATCATGGGGAAAGAAAAACAGAGAAGGAGGAACGGAAGAGAAGATGACAGGTTGCTCAGCAGCGACGAGGACGGAGAGTTCATGCGTATTAGCCGAGGAACGAAAGCTCAACTAAACAACGTAGAAAACGCGTAAAAAAAAAAAACTCTCAGGTGCGTCAGAGCGGCGCGAAAACCGAAAGCCAACGCAAATTTTCGCTCAAACGCCGGCCTTCTACCGTTGAGCTGCGGTCAGCCTCGATTTCACCGGCGAGCTCTACAGGGAAAGCACGAAGAGAAATTGAGCTTTCTCGATCGCGCAAATGCACTGCCAGAGGCCGTCGTCGAGTTGTTCACGAAAGAGTTCCCTCTGCCGGCATCAAGCTTCTCTTTTTTTCCCGCTCCCTGTTTTGAAACACTGAGGGAGTTCTTACAGAAATAAGAGAATCAAGCATTGTAAAAGACAAGAAAGATAAAAAAAAGGCCTGAACAACTACCACGCATTCTCAGTGGAGATGGGTCAGGTGTGATAAAATGGTAATAAATGCAGAAGCAGAGAGAGAATTCATCCTCTGACGGTTTAAGAAGCCGATTCAAAGTGCGCATATGGAAACCTTCACTTTGTTCAGGCACTCCAATGCAACTCTTTCTTTTTTTTTTGTCGGCTCGAAAAACACCACATAGTCCAACGCTCTCGTACAACCTATCTCAATCGGAAAACGACAAGAGATATTCAAAAATGGTAAGATGAGATTTCAAATAACGAAATACTAAAAAAAAAAGGCGAAACAACATGCGCAGGTGTATACAGTTTCGACCAGACAAGAGAGGCGCTCTTAACCAGCCTTACCCGGGGGCTGCTTGTTCATGTGCACCTTCTCTCCGGGCTTCACGGCCTTCGCCAGGAAGCGCTTCGTGTACTTCAGGCGCTTCAGCGCGCGGCCACGAGGCTGCTTCGGCTTCTCCTGCTTGGCGATCTTGGGGGTCTGGTTCTTGACCTTGCCCGCACGGGCGAGGGAGCCGTGGATCTTACCCATGGTGAAGAAAACAAAAACAAAAAAGGAGTAGTAGTTAGAGACGGGTTAGAAGTTTGGAGGGGAAAAAAAAACGACTGCTGAAGTCGAGAGAAGACCGAGTGGTGTATTAGCTATCGGTTTTGTTGTTGTTGGGAGAAGGAGAGGTAGAAGCAGACGAGAGACGGAAGAGAAGAAGAGTGATGAACTGAACATGAAGCGGCTCACAAAAAGGAATGCGACGAGACGCTAGGTGGGTACAGAACGAAGCGCTGAGCGCATTTTCTTGGCATCACAGAGGAACCTGTTGCATCGACGCAGGTCGCGTTGTGGTGTCGGGTCCGTCGCTGGAATTCAATCGATGGCCATCCAGGAAGCAACTAGTCTCGAGACGGGATACAGCGCGCCACCTCCAGGTGGAAAAGCCGCTGTTGCAGTGTCGGCGCTTGCGGTGCTTCGCATTGCAGTAGTTTATGTTGAGGAAAGAGAAATCAAATCGAAAGTAAAGAGAACGTTTCTCTGCAGGGGCCAAGAAGAGTGCTCTTAACCAGCCTTACCCGGGGGCTGCTTGTTCATGTGCACCTTCTCTCCGGGCTTCACAGCCTTCGCCAGGAAGCGCTTCGTGTACTTCAGGCGCTTCAGCGCGCGGCCACGAGGCTGCTTCGGCTTCTCCTGCTTGGCGATCTTGGGGGTCTGGTTCTTGACCTTGCCCGCACGGGCGAGGGAGCCGTGGATCTTACCCATGATGAAAGTGAGAAACTGTTCGGTTGGTGTGGGTGTGTTTGTGCGAGTATGTGCGGTAGCAAAAACGCAAGACAATGAGAACGGGGACGAGAAGCCAGGAAATGAAGAAAGCTGATCTAAGAAACGGACGCGCGGTGTACAACTGATGCGCATTGGCGCAGGAGAAAGGCAACTGCAATAGCAGCACTCTGCGTTTCACAGACGCTACTGTGTGAGTCTTCGGAAGCCTCACCTTTCTCAACTTGAGATTCATGTAGATCCACTATTTGTTCTTTTTTTATTTGCAAACTGTTGATGGTCACAGTTTGCGCAGAGCAACATACCCATAGCGAATAACCACAAGAAAAAAAGGAAACAACCAAAACACTACACGTTGCACAGCACTGGCGATGTTAAAACGACGTGGCGGAAGGTACAGAAGCTGGGGCTGAACGAAGTGCAGTCAAAGCTTATTGTCACGTTGCTCTCTCGTAACCTCGCAACCTAGAGAGAGTGTTGGGGTTCCCCTCCTGTCTTTTTTGGCGCTGCTCGTACATCATTTTGGCGACTGTCGCCTGTGCGCCGTCGTCAAGCTCGGAGAAGCGCATGGACGGCGGCCTCAACGTCTTCATGTCAATCTGCCTCTCACTCAGCACTACATGCGGCCACCACTCTTCGTACTGCATGTTGGTTTTAGTAAGCGTAATCACAAGCTCCGTACCGTCTTGCATGCACCAGGTGCTCTCATCAACGTTGACGGGCTTGTACAGTTCCCCGTCCAATACAAGACCTACAGAAGGAACTTCAACACGGATATGCTTTACCTTAATGTCGACGCGCAAACTCTTGGCGCGAGTTCCAGGGGGCACAGGGACTGTAACTGTCACCTCCTTGTCGGTCTGTCCAAAAACGTATTGCGGATAGTCACCACCGCACTGGTCGTTGCTCGGCAGAAGATCAGTGAGACCTTCCTGCGACGCTACGGCAGTCATAGATTCAGCGCGACACTCTAAAAAGGGGATGGTGAGTACGTATAAGAAATCCTATTGGATGGTTCAGAGGTGGGAGATGGAGAAAGAAAAAAAAAAGCACCAGTGGCCAAAGCAACGTTATTTTTTTTACAAAACAAAAAGGTTTATTAGAACTAGAAAGAGAGCACGCCACTTCATCGCGCACCCATATAGTCAACACACGAGTCAGCTTACGCAGCCAAGAGCATGTTTCCCTTCGACGCTGCATGTCAGTGCAAGGGAGCGCTTTGACGCATTGAGATGGGCTGTCTCGCTACAATGCACCAACGCACAAAAGTCGTACGTGTCAGAGTACGTAAATCCGAAGGGAAGAACAGCGACTGGCCTCAACGGCCAACCGAACTTTGCTTTCTCTGAATACGGCTATTACACCGAAATGTGGTCTTCTGTATCTGTGACAGTAGCAAACAGCGCCGAGAAGAGGGAAAAACAGCATTCTCCAAAACAACCTGCTACATAAACCAATAAGAAGAGCACGTGAGACTTGTCAGTCGTGCCATCACGGGAGAACGGAATACGTTGCTCGCCCCCAGCTTCCCCATTCGAAGGCGTAGGTGCCAGGCTGCGCAGGTGTGCGGGGGGAAACACCACCGCAAAAGACAAACAGACTTCTGTTCCGCGGGGCTTTCATCGCCTTCGCGTACTCTGCAGCCGCAACCACGGCCGAAAAAGGCGATTCCATGCATTGTCTACCGCTGCCCACCTGCAACGGTTCTTGGTTGTGCGTGAGGACAAAGCGATGGGTGGTGATGTTTGCTCTCTCGCTGACGCCCATAGTGACATCCGTTCCTTTAACGATGTTGACGCACCCTGCAAGATCGCAAGCCATGGCCGTCACTGTGGGTGCGTAAAAGGGGAACCGCGAGCCGTTCACTTCGATTCCCGGAGAAAACGAAAGAACACTGGTGGCAGCAGTATCAACGTTGTCGCAAGTGTCTAACAACCCTGCCACCTCCATGCATATTGTTGCCTCGACGAATTGGAGACGGTCCTTTCGCATAGATGTTGCAGGTCGTTGGAACATGCTGGAGAAAACAGGGACACATACAGCTCGTGTTCCGCGTAGCGTCATGACAGCTTCGCAGGAAGGAGGAAGCACCTTTATCCCCACTAGCGGAAGCGCGTTCTTCTCCATCACCTCACAGAGAGAAGAGTGGAACTTGACGACATCTTCCACTGTATTAGACTTTGGGAAAACCTCATGCAGCGACGGCAGCTCTTTGTCGGCTTGCTGTAAGTAGTCGACGTAGGCAGCTAGCTGTGCCGATGTGACCGTCAATAATCGGAACGTACTACGCATACTTCCGTGTCGCAAAGAGAAGAAGAGCTTGGACAGGTAGGCAATAATGACAACAAACAAGGAAAAAGCGAGGGAGAAACGGAATAGAAATTGAAAGTGACATTTTACAAGCCAGGAAAAAGACAGTTGGCAACAAAGAGGCACGTTTGACGACTGATCGGCAGAAAAATGGTGTCCTGCGCTTCACGTGTTGCTTCAGCAACATGCGCTGATTGAATCTGGCACGCAAAAGCTGAGAATATGACAGCATCAACATTTACAAACAGACTTGCACTCTGCTCTCCTATCGCACCTCTACAACCAACACAACTTTTCGAACAGAAGCTCTGAGTTGTGCAACCCAGCAATCTCCACGCCACGAGGCCAATCTCCTGCAGACCCTGGGACGTTGTCTCTTCTCGTCTCGTCAGGAGGTTTTTTTCTTTTTTTGCTTTCAATTAAAGATGCTACAGAGCAGTTTAGGAAGTAAAAGACAAAAAAAGCGAGATTTAAACAATCACATAGACAAACCAAACAGACGGCAAAAAAGCAATGAAGAAAAAGCAAAAGGGGAAACTGGCGCTACTTGAAGGCATTAAAAACAATAGTGGGGTTAAAAAAGAAAGAAGGGGACTTCTTCAAGAACACGTAGCCAACGGAGCGCTGCGAGGCAAGAATCGGTGTCTGAAGACACACCTTACTTCCAAAAGTCAACGAGCGAGCATTGACACTTTTTACGAGGAGAGGGAAAGCAAAACAAAACAACAAAAAGTATGCAATACAACTACACAATGGATTGAGGTCGTTACTTATTCCCTGTTTCATGCATGAACTGTGAAAACAACGAGTCAAACTCGGGATCTCTCGCATTTGCACTGTTGGTATTGTTGCCGTTGTTGTTGTTGCTACTCGTTCCTGCTGGTGGTTGTGCGACAGCACGCCGCGTCGCGCTCGGCGTGACCTCTGCACGTGCACGATCGTCGGTCATGGCAAAGTTGTACTGCTTCGCCAGCATCGCCTCTTCGCGTGAAATGGTCTCGGAATACTCTCCGCCAGTATAACAGTAAGCAGGTTTCATTAAAGCCGGCTGACTCTGCTGTGGCTGTGCCCGCCGCTGGTTGTTTTGCTCGCGCTGAGAAGCGTGAGCTTGTTGAGGAGGCTTAGGCGGGTGTGAGTGCTGAGAGGCCTGCGGTGCCTCAGGTGGTGCAGGGGCGGCGGCAGGCTCCGTTGGAGGCAGTTGCTCATTGGCGTGCTGCGGAATATCCTTGGAGTGTTCCGCGTGAGGAGTGGCGTGCTTGTGAGGCGAAGGAGCTCTAGGCGAAGGTGCTACTTCTTGTTGTTGGGACTGAGCACCCGGTGATTTACTTCTTGCCGACGACGGGTCATGATGCGAGTGGTGATGGTCGTGCTCCGATGTGTTTCGACTGTGATCTCTCTTCTTGTCTTTGAACAAGTTGGAAAAGAAGCCCATTGGTTCTGAGAGAGGGAAAGAGAACAATCCCAAAAAAGAAAAATGAGAAATTCAAATCCCAGAAAACCAGAGCTTTCCTCTGTCCTAACAGCAGAAGGATAGCTTGGCTTATTTGCGTTGTATATGTCCGATAACCTACTCCTTTTCCGGAAAAAGAAGAGAGAGAAAGCTGCTAAACAGGAGGAAAAAAAACCTTTAAGCTTAAAAGGAAAATAGTACAATTTGCGAGTGGTTCGCCTTTAGAACCAAAGGAGTACACTTAAGAGACTTAATCTATAATCGGGAGAGCAACCTCGTTTTCTCGAACACTGCAGAAAGAAGAATATGAGAACGCTTACGAGAACACAACGGCAAAAAAGAAAAGGTCCGAAATTAATAGAAAGTGAAAAAGTAGTAATAGACCGTTCGCGTTTGATATAATAGGTAGAGGTGGTTTACACTTCCTTTTCTTTTATAGATGTGTGTGAGTGCGCCGGAGTAAAGCGAGTTGAGCCCGAATGCTAAAAGCTTTACCAACCGCTGAAAATGCATGCCAGATGATTCATAAAGAAGATTGAGATCCAATAGAGGAAAAGAAAAAGGGAGGTTAAGTTTATAGAATCTCACCTTCCTTTACGTGTTTGTGCTTCTTATGGGCAGCGAAAAAGAAACAAAAAAGGGACCCGACAGACACGCGCAAAGAAGCACAAACACCCGATGAGCTCGAGAGAACTCATGGTGCCTAGGAGACGAGACAGACAACGCACTTGTGGCAAATGTGGGCTCATCAAGTCACTACTATGCACGAATACTGCGAGTTGCAAGTGGTATAATCGCAGCTCTCATCTCCTTCTACGGATGTAGGGGTTTTCCTTGAATTATGCTTTCCTTTTGTGTGTGTTAAGATCACATGAAACCTCTTCTATGAAACACTCTTTTAAAAAATCTAGAAATCTAAACTTCTGCCCACGCTTGGTGGCGGCGAAGCGGCAACGCTGTCGGCTGCGGTGGACTCCGAACGAAGTCGTCGCGACACAGTTGAGAACGATACGTCGCCAGGAGACGGTGAGGGGTAGGGTTTGTCGGCCTCCCACGAGAACCGTCCACGTGACCCGAAATCCAAGTCGAGCGCTCGCCGAAGAAGGTCGCGGCAGAAAGCGTCTGGTTTAATGCTCTCGGCAGTGTGGTAGCAGTCGATGGCAGCTTTAATGTTTCCGGAAAGGTGATAGGTGAAGCCGAGTGCGCAGTGTCCGTGGCTGGCGTTGGGTCGGCATCTGACGTATTGGCTGTAGTAGTCGACGGCTGTATCATATCGTCGCAGCTTGCGGAAAACAGTGGCTAAATTGAAGAGAATGCAGTCTTCGTGCTCTGACGGATTCTCCGGGTTTGGCAGATTGTCGTAGGCCTTTTGGAAAAACTGCAACGCTTCCTCTAAAGTCTGCTCGCGCATCGCAAGAGCGCCTAATTCGTTCAGCACCAGGGGATCGTGTGTGTTCTTTCGCAGCGACTCTTCAAAAAAGCAGCGCGCCACCGGTCGCTGATGCACTCGACTGTACTGCATGCCGACATACGTGCAACACGTGTTCAGCCCCGGAAAATAGTTCATCGCGCGTCGGTAGACGTTGAGTGCCTGCTCGCCTTCCTCCAGCTTGGCATAGCAATGGCCATACGCGATCCACGCTTCAGCGAAGTAGCAGTCGAGCTCTGTAGCACGACTAAAGTAGCGTCCAGCACGTTCGTAATTTGACAAGGAAAAATAAAAACAACCAATTGCGTATACCGCCAGCTCGGTGTAACATTTGTTCTTCGACAAAAAATGCGCTTTTTCAAAGAGCATCGGTGTTGCTTTTGAGTCCACAAGAAGGCACAGGTGTAGACAAATCGTTTCGCGGTGGTACGGCTCGCACTCCAGAATTTCTGTTGTTAGCGATAGCGCTTGCCGTAGGTTGTTCTTCTCGTATTCCCGCTTTGCGCTCGCCAGTAAAATGAGCGTCTTGGGGACTCCAGGGCTAGGCAAAGGGACTGCGTCGGCGCAGACGCGCATTTTAAGCGCGTGGCGGTACACTTCCGCTTCCTCTGGCAAGCTCAGCGACTCTATTACTTTTAACACCTCCTCTTTCTCAAGAAGGTGACGCTCTAGGAACGCGCTTATAGCTTCGCCGCAGAACGGGTCGGATGCGAGAGCCATTTTGTAGTACCGGACCGCCTTTGCTGCGTCGCCGTAAAGCTCTGCTGCTTTTGCAACAAAGCACATCGCAACGACAGGTGAAAAATCAACAGCCACAAGACTTTCAGCGTACGCTATGCACGACTTCAGGTCTCCGAGCTCGAACGCAGCCTTCATAGCAAACAAGTGTGCTTCTTTCCCTTCGTTGCTAGAAATAGAAATCTGTTTGGCTAGTTTCAGAACGCTGTCAAACTCGCGAAGGTCGAATAGGCAATGAATTTTGAGTGCGAAGTGACTGGTTGCCGTCGCCTGCATTTCACACAGAATCTCGACAAGCTGAAGGGCACTTGCTGGCTGCCCGTTCGCAAGCAGGCGCGAGGCGTTCTGTTGCAGAATCAATGCGGAGTCCATTTGTGAGACACAGCGTTCAGAGAGGGTAAAAAAAAAGATGGTAGGAAAATATATATATATGATCGGTTCTGCGGCCTGGTGAGGTCGCAAAAAAAAAAAAGAAGAGAAGGGAGTGGATTGGCGAAGACAAAAGGAAAAAAAATGAGGGATGAAACGGAGATTCGTTGCAAACGGCGCCGCAACAAATTAATTCTCGTGTGTGATTTAGCAGTCGACACTGCAACAACAGATAATTGGACATACCTCAACGTGATTGATTCGTCCTCTGTAGCAACGCATTCACCAGCACTATTTTTCCATTGTCTTTTCTTTCTTTCGTTGTTGTTGAGACACTTTTTCATTCTTTTTCATAGTTGCGTGCCTTTTTTTCTCATTTAGAAACTTAGAGCTTTAATGCAAGGCAGTTCATAAACAGACGCGTGCCCAGAAGACGACCACCTCAAGCTTGGTTGCCCAGCGGCCAGACTCCGGAAGGGGGCAGGGCGGGTGAACACTGCTCGGGCATTCCCATGCAGCTTTTTTGGCTGTCGCACTTTCAAAAGGGACGCCACTTTCGTTAAGTGTCCCTGTTGAAAAACTCTACCCCCCCCCCCCAACCCCTCTGCCCCTCTCATGCTCTCTTCTCCTTTTGCCACGTGGCGTTCTCTGCCATCCTTTGATGCATTTCACTGCTCCTGAATACCTCTTGACGTTGCAGTCTTCTGTGTCGCCGCTTCTAAAATAAGCGTCTCAATCAGTTGCAGCGCCGTAACTACTGCTCGGGTTTAGCCTTACACCCGTTTTCCTTCATGTTGCAACGATGATGTGCAACAACAATTTGTCTTCTTTGATCATTGGCGGCAGCCGCGGTGATAGACAAAAAAAAAACCATTAGAAGTCTAAAAAGAACTCCTGCTCAAGTTTTACAAGCATTTGTATGTATTTACTCACCAGTCGCACTGCAATTGCGAAGGAACCGAGCTCAATTCGGTTAAAGGTGACCGCAAAACGGATGATTCAGCAAGTGACCATATTCACTCGAACTTGTCTATACCGTTTTCCCCTCTTCCAATCCTGGTAAAAAAGTGAAATAGCGCGTCTTTTTACCGTGCCAGCTGAATTCGATATTGCCTTTTTTTTTCTCTGATTTCCATACAGTTTCCCTCGATTCTCTGCTTTCTGTATATTGCTGTTTTCCACGTTTTGCTGCCTGGCACCAACCTTGTAACCATAGTGCGTAGATTGTAGTGCCGCCTTTCAACGTTGTTTTGCTCACAAAATGAGGTGTTTTGCTGGCTTAGTAACACGGCCATTGCATCGGTACCTTGTCGTCGGTCCATCTGCTTCTATTCCCAGTGTTTCTACAACACCTGAGTTTGGTCGCCGGCGTAGACGGCTGCAAAGACGGGATGAGAAACGTATCTTCGAAGTAGAAAATGACGACGAAGCCAAAAATGCTTGTTTTGAGCGGTACGGCTTCGTTCAGAAGCCCATGTTTATGGAGACATGGCAGGAGTTTCTTCGTGAGTTGCAACGCGTCGAGCTTGGCTGGTCTCTCGCACCGAGTGCGGGCGGAACTTTGCAGCTGAAGGTTTTCGACCACTTTGAGCCCGGCGATGGTCTCCTGTGCGAACTCTCCGGCAGCACTTCACGTTCAGCACCCATGGCGGACTTCTTTGAGGCTTGCGGATCGCTTTCACAAGGGGCCGCCACAAATGGAGATATCCACTTTTTCGACGGTGAAAAGCACAGCGTTTTGCAAATTGTCTGTAAAAAGCGATTTGCCCCCAGTGATTTCAGAGAAGAACCACCAATCCTTCCTTTTGCGTGCCAGTACAACTGCCGTGGCACGTCTGTCTCACTATCGGTTTTAGACAAGCGTACCAACGTCTCCACGCCATTGTTTTCTGATATCTCCATTCAGACATTGAATTACGCCTTCATGACAGCGCTTCCAATCTTCCTTAAACGATCTGACATCGGTGTCCGCAACGCAGATTTCGTGACCAAAGACCAGATGCGCCATTTTCGTTTTGCGTGGTGCTTTCTGCGAAAAGAATCTTGGATGACTCCTGTAGACATGACGGAGCTCGATTGTTTGCTTCCTCCGTAGTGTACACAGATTACTGTTCATTCTTCACACATTGCCGTAGCGAACCAATGATAATAAAATAAATCAGTTAGGCACAAGCAAGCAAACAAACAAACAAACAAAAAGAATGAGAGAGAGAGAGAGTTAAACCTCCGTTATCTGTGATGGTTTGTGTTCATATTAGTTTTGTTACTACAGCTTTTTCTTCTCATTTGCTCTGCTAGCATTCTTTTTCTAGACTGGCGTTACTGGAAAAGAAGAAAAGCTACTGAAAGATCTTCGGCATCCCATCGAAACTGGCTTTATGGCAAAAAAAGAAAACCGCGTTGCAGGGATTTCAAAGATGCTCGCGCATCCTATTTCATGACTGGTTTTTACTCCTTGAAATTGTTTTCCTTTTTTTTTCCATATCCCTACTTGTTCTTCTATTTACGTTCGGCAAATAAAACCGACTCTTAAAAAATATATATACTGCTGACCATACTTTTTTTTCTTTCCATGACAAATTCCTCTTCAACAATACAATTACTTCCAATTGCAAACACAATTTAATTCTCTTTGTAATTGTACAATTAATAAAAAGAAACACTTCTCACCAGAAAAACACAAAAACACCAAAAAAAAACCAGAATTGCCTTTTTTTTTCGTTCTTTACAATCAAACAAAGTAAAAAGAATACTAAGGTTGAAACCATGAGGGCTCTTTCACTTCGCTCTGGAGTCTTTGCTCGCAACACCGCTGCTGTGCTGTGCAGCCAGCGCTGGTGCTCCACGGAAGCGAAGGCCGAGAAGCCGGCCGCGGAGAAGGAGGCGGGCAAGAAGACCACTGAGGAAGTCGTGCCCATCGAGCAACTCAAGAAGGTGGAGAAGCAGCTGGATGAGGCCAAGGCAAAGGTGGAGGAGCTGAAGAAAGACATCCTGTATCGCGCTGCCGATGCTGAAAACGCGCGTCGCATCGGCCGCGAGGATGTGGAGAAGGCGAAGTTGTACGGCATCACCTCGTTCAGCAAGGACATGCTTGAGGTTGCGGATACCCTGGAGAAGGCCATTGAGGCTTTTGCCGCGTTCACCGAAGAGGAGCTGCAGAGCAACAAAATGCTGGGCTCGATCCATACCGGCGTGAAGCTTTCTTCTAAGGTTCTCCTGAAGAACATGAGCAAGCACGGCATTGAGAAAATGGGCGTCACGGTAGGAACCAAGTTTGACCCGAACATGCACGATGCACTTGTCAGCACTCCTCCGACCGATAAGGCTCCGAGCGACCACGTCTCTAACGTGCTCAAGGACGGCTACACACTGAAGAGCCGCGTTCTGCGCGCTGCCCAGGTTGGTGTTTCGCACGATGGGTAAACTGAAAACGCGGTCAGGAAGCAAAAGCATAATGATTAAAGTCTCCTCAATCACTTGTTCCAAGCCGCTTTCTTTTTTCAGTTTCCCCTCATTATTTTTTCTTTTCTTCTCTAGCTTTCCTTGTTCACCGTCCATTATTAAGTTGTTTTCACATACTAAAACGAATTCTACTATTGTTTCTCACTTTTTTCCTTATTGTTTGTGTATCTTTCTCAATTAAACAAGGTTGAACTTGTTGAGGGAATATACACATCCGAGCGTTGCGAGGTTGGTTCTTCAAATTTATTTGCTTCATGTTAGTGCTTTACGCATATATACACATGCTGAGTAGCAGATGGGAGAATAGAAGAGGCAGGCGCTCTATCTGCCAGCAACTTCAGTACATGAAGTGTGCGTCATTTAGCCACTTGCCGATCTATGTGTTAGAGGTATCGAATAATTTGACTTTGTTGTTTGCAGAGGTTGTTTCTGTCGTTTGCCAAAAGAAAAAAAGAAAAAGGCCGTCGTGTTACCTCTTTTTCTTCCTTTTTTTTTGCTTTGAGCCAATAAGTGCATTTGACTGAAGCCAGCTTGTTTCCGGAAAGAAATCGGTCTGTCACGGTTTACCGCGTTGTTTTCGACACACCCTACTCGTCACATATTAACTATGGTACCTTTTGTCTGTTTCACGGCGCAACGAACGACCTCCCCCAAAAAAAAAAAAAAGCACCGAAAGCAAAGCTGTTATTATTAAATCAAGGAAAACGAAGAGAACTAAAAATGACACGAGAGCGATAGCACATTGCCTCAAAAGGCTGTCGGCCTCCTCTTTTCAGGCGGTACTTCAAACGAGCTTTGACGCGTGTCGCGTGTGTGCTGTTTTTCTCATTTGCAAAGTCGGAGGTGGTTACGTATTTGGTAACTCAAACGCCGACTGCTCAGGTCCAAGGGCCTGAATGTGCTGTTAATTGCAATGGATCGTTGAAGCAGTGAAAGTGTGATCTTTTTAGATTATTGAATCTTCGTTCTTCTCGTCTCTTTCTTGTTCTCCGTTCCAATTACTCTTGTGTCTGGTGGTTATGGTCACCGTCTTCCTGTTTTTTTCTCGATACACCATTCAGGTCTATTGACACAGCTTCAACGCGCCTGTATTGCTCGCTTCCTTTGTAGTGGTACCAGTTAACAAACTATGTTTAGACGAGTTGGGACGTTTGCGGTTGCATACCGCGCTAGCGGGCTGACCCACCGACGAGCTTGCGCAACGGCGGGCGACACCACTGCCAGTGCTGCTGCATCGGTCAACAAAAGTAAGTACGATGCGGTAGCAAAGGAATTGGAGGAGAATCAAAAGCTGATTGCGAAGCTCACCTCCGACAGCCTTTACAGCGCTGCAGCTTGTGAAAACCTTCGCAAAGAATCGTTGGAGGCCAAGAAAACTGCTGAACTGCAAGCAATCGAGTCTTTCGCGAAGGACATGCTTGAAGTGTGCGACGCCCTGCAAGTTGTCACGAGGCTTGTGGACGAGTATCTGCAGGAGAACACACCTGCACCACCTTCGCATGTGTCTGTTCTTGCTGGCATCAAGCTGACGGAGGACGTTGCGCTGAAAACGATTAAGCGATACGGAGTCAGCAAAATCTGTGCAGAGATTGGCCAGCCGTTCGATGACAAACGAGAGGAGAAGCTCTACACGGTCCCATCTACTGCAGAGTTGAAAAACGGATGCGTTGCCGAAGTAGTAAAAAGTGGCTATTTGCTGAACGGTTCGATCCTCCGGAAGGCGCAGGTAGCAGTAAGCGAAGACCCGTAAGATCTTCACGCTCTTTCCCTTGCAAACAACCTGCCTGCGTAGAAAAAAAAAAGGAGAGGAGCAGCAACCGCTCTTCGTCGAGCGTTTCTTGCTTTTTATACGCTTTTGCTTGCCATTCACTGACGCTATCACATTAACAATGAAACAACGACAACAAGAACAAGAAATAACGGAGATATGTGTTTGAGTGTGCTCACATCGAATACTGTTTTTTCTCTCAAACTCCGTGTTATCCGCTTCTCATGTGTGGTCTCCCTGCGTATCAAGACATAAGTTGCAGCCTTGACGAAATGATTCTCCTAGAGCTTGAGCATTCAAGCATTCTCATTTTTATTCCTCTACCCTTCTCTTTCTCTCCCTTTTACTTCTCGTAATTTCGCATTCGCAACATGATCTTTGTCTTTTTTATTTTATTGTCTGGAATCGCAGAGAGTTTTGTTTTTCCTTCCCTTGACGATGCTTCGCCGCTGCGCGTCTATTGCGACGCCGCCGTCGCAGGCGTGCTGCGTGTTTGCGATAGCAGGCGAGACTCAAAAGCGTTTCCTGAAGATTGCCAAGTCGACGTTTGGTTTCTACTTAGCGCGCCGCGGGCAACGGAAGTTCCCTTTCCACCGTCGACCGTTTAACAAAAACACTTTTGCGATGAATATGAACGCGCCGTACTTCTGGAGTTTTATGACAGCAAAGAGTCAGTCATTTTTTTTGCCGGAGGAGAACTACATCACTGGCGATTGGACCGGCAAGTTCTTTGTGTCGAGGCGGCAGGTGTACACGCTGCAGCACGCGACTAGTGGCGGAAAAGTTCGTGTGAAGGCTTTCCCGTCGGTTTTTGAGCTCAACAGCCCGTCGCGCTGGAATGTTGGGAAAGAGATGCAGACGCTGACAAAGCCACGGATGGATCTGATAGACGATCAGATGCTGACGAAAAAGCAGCGGCTGGACTACGTGAAGGCAGGTTTTTTGCCGAAGTGAATACGCTTACTGTTGCTATGCTTACCACAGAATCAAAGTTGCAAAACAAACAAACAAACAAACAAAAAAGATCTTTTTTTTCGGTTGCATGACGCAAGCGTTTCACAATGCTCCCTTTTACCTCAAACACCAAGACCGCCACGGATGCTTGATTTTGCTGTGGGTTGAGGTGAAGCGCTGGTATTCTACGGCCCGGTGGTAAGCATTTAAGATTCATTGCCACCTTCTTTTTTTTAACGGCGCAGAATTCACCTCAAATGTATGCGCAGTTTGTGTGGCACAGCTCTGAGCGAAATGGGTTCGCGTCACAACAATCAGACAAGTCTCTTTCTTTTGGGATCCCAGCGGTGTGCTGTGGTCGCGCGGTCTCCTCTCAAATGAAACGCGTCTTCTCCAGTTGTGTTTCTTTTTTTCCTCCCTTCGCTCTTCTTGTGTCGCGGCGTTTCGCTCACAATTTCTTCATTTTCGTTCTGTTGTTTGTGCGTATGCATGCGTGCAGAGCTGCACTTGTCATCCAAAGATGATGCGGTCAGGACGAGCGACCTGCTCGTTAGTGTCGGGCAGGTGGCGTCGCGGCGCTAGATCGTTCTCGATGACTACACTGTCGCACAAGGATGCTGATCCTTTAAGTGCACTTTTCGAGGAAATGGAAGGCTGTGATACGACTGTCAACGCACAAAGAGGCGGGGCAACCGCCAAACTAGAGGGCGGTGAAGCCTCTCGCGTCGCGAAATCGTCGCCACCGTCGCCGGCAACAGACGCACGGGTGCGCGTGGAGGAAACAAAGCAGAAGCGTCTGCAGCGGCAGCTTAAAGACGTTGGTGAAGAGCTTAGCGCGCTGCTGAATGAGAAGAACCGCGCGCTTGCACTGGAGGCGAGCAAGGCGTACGTTCCGGCAGGTGCAGGAAAGACATTCCTGTCGTCTGCGGAGCTTATTCAAGAGAAAGCTCCTCAAGAGTTTGTGGCGGACGAGAAGAGTGCGGAGGAGCTCGCCAAAGCACCGGCGTTGCAGCACTCTGGTTGTTCCGCGGTGATCACAATGGTAGCGGTTGTTACCTGTGTCCCGCATCCGGTCAACGTAGTCTTCCCTGGTGAAAGCGCTGAAAGTAGCTGTGTCGAGTTCACAGTGCGCTACGAGGTTCCATTCGCATCTGCCAGCACATCGATGACGATTGCTGTGCGAGCTGTCGGAGCGACGCTCTCAACATTCGCTCAGGAGAATGTTGGTGTCGGTGATATCGTGCACGTTCTGGGGCACCTCGCACCTTTTGCAAGACCTGCAGAGGACAACAGCCTCTGCGCTGTTTACGTGCTTCCTGCTGGAGGAAACATCTCCGTTGTGCTTGCAAAGAATGTGAGTTGATGTGCGTCGATGAGACTAGGCTGCAGAGACTCCCATTTCGGAACGGAGTTCGCAGCGGACGTCCACGTCAACGGGAACAGAAAAAGGTTAGAGGCTCTCTTTACAAAACCGTAGCTGATGCTGACCTTTTTTTTCCCCTTCGATAGGCACCACAGAACACTCGGTAACTTTGCACGCGGAAAGCGCGGATGGCGATCGTCAGCGGAAATGCGGTCGTAGGTGCTGCTCACAGACAACATAGTTCTTCGAAACACTCTTAACCAGCCCTTTTACAGAGAAGAAGACTATGTCAATTAGGGGAACCAAATGGAAATGTTTTTTTTTGCATGCCCACGTCACATACTCTTCCAGCGAGGCGTCCTCTGTCTATCAAGTAAGGACGTTTGCTTCGCTGGCCGTTTGCGAAGCACTGCCCCACACTGCTGCCAATGAGTGCGTGAGATCAGCGGCCCTTGTTCAGTTTCTCCTCTCTTTCTCCCCTTTTCTCTTGCTTAACGTCGCCTCTCCCTCCGTCCCTTTCTCGTTTTGCTCCGATGACGCTTTCCCAAACCCTTTACGGTGTTCTTTCGCCCCACCCCTCCTTTCCGTGGCAAAAAGATTTCAATCAACATCATCTATACCGCATCTTTTTTTTCCACTTTCAAAAGCGCGCTTTTGCTGTCTTCGCACAGTTGCCGAGAAAAAACCCACGTATTGCCACACTGCCCTCCTTCGCTCAACTAAGTCAACCATGCGCGTTCTCGTCGTCGCAGCAAACTACTCGGAGGACATCGAGCTTGTGTGCATTACCGATGTTCTGGCGCGCGCCGCCATCAGCGTCACCTTGGCCTCTGCGACGGATTCAAAGCACATCATCCTGTCCCGAGGCACTCGGGTGGAGTGCGACACCCTTATCACAGAGGTGGCTGCTGCCGACTTTGATGCCGTCCTGCTCCCTGGCGGCATGCCCGGGGCGGAGATTCTGGGCAAGTGCGAGGCGCTGAAGGCTATCATGCTAGAGATGCGTGCGCAGAACAAGCTGTACGGCGCCATTTGCGCTGCACCGGCGATGGCGCTTGCCCCGATGGGGCTGCTGGAGGGTGTGGAGACCGCCACCAGCTTCCCCGACTTCGAGAAGAAAATGCCGTCGGATGTCAAGTACTCTCAGAGCGCCGTTGTGCGGTCTGGCAACTGCCTCACCAGCCGCGGTCCTGGCACGGCCATCTTCTTCGCCCTCGCCGCTGTGTCGATCCTCAAGTCGCCTGAGATGGCCGACAGGCTGTCCAGCGCGCTGCTTGTTGACAAGATGAGCGAGATGGACGACGTGCGCGCTCTCAAGTAAGCAGCTGTTGGGTTGCGATTCAGAAGCGGTCTTCCTAGCGTGTGCGGTGCAGCAGAGCCAAACACGCAAGATCCTCTTCATCTTTCGACTTTGACTTCCCGGGGGCCTCCCAGGACATCAGAAAAAAAAAAGAAGACACTGTTCAGCTTTCGGAGCGCGGCCAGTGTGATCTGTTTGTTAGTGTTCTCCAATAGCTAGAGACACCCGCAGCGTCCTTTTTCATTTTTTACCTGTTTCTCTCAGTGAGCTCGAAGCGTGAAAGACGGCGAGAGGCGTTGCAAATGCTGACCACTCTGGTCAACGACGCCACAGCCGTTTGAAGCGCTGCGATCTCACCATGAACTCCAAATTACTCTTTATTCCACAACATCGGGTTATCAACTTAAAAAAAAGCACTATCAAGCAACAAAAAGAAAAATGTGGGGCTTTCGTACGTGGTGAGGAGTGGATACCGAGTGCGGTGGCAGCAAGCAGAAGGAAGGAGGAAAGAGAGAAATCCAGCTGTGTAGCAGAGGACGACAGAACTGCAGTCGCGAAGGTGGCTAGGGGCGGTGAGGATTCCTCTTCGCCATGCCGTGCATTGTGTGCAAACAACAGAAAGCGCACTTTTTCGTTTTACCAGCTGAGCGTACATGTATGTGAAGGTGCATTTGCCGAAAGCTGGTTCTCCGTTTTAAGCGTTTGCTTCACTTCGACCTATCGACACTTGAATGCTCCCTTTCTGTGTTCCTCTGTCTTTTTTTTTTTTTGGCTTTGATTTGTGGATGACTGCGCACGCACGCCCGGGCAGACACAGAAACGACACAAGGCTTATGGGAGCACTAAGTAGGCTGTTCTTTCCTCCCGGGCCAACGGCGTTTAAGTTTGCTGGTCACCCAGCCAAGTTTCAGGGTCCAGGGCACGTCTTGTCATCCACGTGCGTGGCGACCAAAACGTTCAAAGATGAGCCGCTCAAACTGCACTGCATTCCTGGCTACGCGTCTGCGCTGCACATTGCCCAGTATCCGGCACGAAAGCAGTTCGTGCTGCTGGACTGCGGTTCGCCGACGGACGCGCCACGCGTGCAGTTTTTCATTGAGCACGTGCTGAGCGGCATTGACGGGGTGCCGTACACGTTGCAGGAGCACCTCAAGCTGGCGGTGTCGTCGCACTGCCACATCGACCACAGTGGGGCGGCGCGAGCGTACGAGGAGCTGGGCGTGGCGGTGGCGGAGCCGGCGTTCATGGACGTTGCCTACAAAGGCACCGGCGGGCGTGTGGCACAGCTGGCCGAGTCCTGCATGTTGCTCTACGTCGGCCAACGCAACGGCAGAGGGGCGGAGAACCCGTTCCACCACTCCCACGGCGTGTGGGGACCGTACTGGCGCTATTCCACTGCCAGCCCGCACACTCTCCGCGACGGTGCGCCGCTGCCGCTGGGCTTTGAGGACTGGGTCGCGCTCCACATCCCCGGCCACACGGACCACATGATCGGGCTCTACCACCGCCCGTCCCGCACCCTTTACGCGGCGGATCTCCTGGTGCGGCTGCGCAAAGGCTTCTTTTCTCCGCAGCCGCTGCACTACGATTGGGCCTACACGCACACGCTGGACCGGCTGCGCGACCTCGACGTCGGGTGTCTGCTGCTGGCCCACAGCGGAGCCATCGACGTTGCTGCGGTGTGCGGGTCGTGGGGGAACTTGCTGGACGAGGTGGCACACCGCCACCATGAGGGGCAGAAGCGCACCATAATGGGTGAGAAGAGTCTACTGACGGCGTTCCAGCTGGCCGTGGCGCGAACATCGCGGAAAATGCTGACGGCGAAGCGCAACTTCACCCCTGCCGATCTCCCGACTCGGCCACTTCCAGAGCCGGCGGTACCGTCTTACGAGTTTACCATTTTGAAGTGAGACGCATTGTCAATCGCGCTCTTGTTCTCTTCCTTTTTTTCCCCTTTGTTTAGTGCTCCGACTTGAAGAAAGAAGACTCTTTCTTTCTCTTCTATTGCATTGCGAAGGACATGCCAGCGTGCTCGCTCCACTTCGCTTTACTTCGACCACTTTCCCCGGCCGACTTCCCTACCACAGTGCTTCATGCCTCCGCATCTCTTGCCGAAAAGCAGGACTCTCGGCTTCGACGACCGGATGAACAGCGGTCAAGCTGCTTCACAGAAGTGTAATCTGACCTGCTCTTGCAAACCAACAACAGCAGCAACAGAAAATCCAACAAAGCTTTCATAAAACAACAACAACAACAAAAGACAACACTTGTCAGCATCACCTCTTTTCATGCGGACGAGAGGGAAACAAAAGAAAGAGCACAACACAACAATTGAGGTGCAACGCTGACAGCAGAAAAAAAAACTTAAAGAGCAGCGACGTGCTCAGACAGAACAACAGCTGCATTGCCTGCGGGCTTCGAGTGTTTTGTTTATCGAATAGGGGAGCTGCTCCCGCTTGTTTTCCGTGTGCTGCTCTTGCCGAGAGAAGGACAATGAGGAAGCCGTACTGCTTGTATCTTCCACGTTGCCTTCCGCGTTTTCAAATTCCCGCCTCACTTGCTCAATCTTCGTCTCTGTCCTGCTTGATAAAAACCACTTCTGCCTCTTCCTCGACGTGCGCGTCTTCGAAAGCATCAGCACACACAAATACACAAACACACACACACACACACACTCATATTAGTACGATCAAAAGCTCCCCATTAACTGTTGTTATTATCATCCACCGTGCTCCGCACTTATCAAATTCACGAGAGAGTGTTCAAGCATCCACGCAGCGCAGCAGTGCTTCTATTACGACTCTACTACTCCAGTTTCGTCTACGTCTCAGTTTTTGCGCAGCGATTCTCTGATTCTCTCACCTCCTCCCTATTGATCAAACACCTTACCGTTGGCACACCCAAACACATTAACGCACACTCGCACACATCCACTCTCACACACACCAGCCCGCGAACCTGTCGCCTTTAAGCATTCACACACATAAAGAAAGGCTAGTAACCAAGCATCAACCACCCTCTCCAGTCAACCTCTTCACGTGCCAGCAAGCTTCACCGTTCCTCTTCTGCATTCGTGTTCGTTTTTCTCCCTTCTCTTCTTTTTTTTAGTCTTGTATCTTCATTCTTCGTAGCTTGCTTCCCTTCTTCTCTCTTTGTTTTCAGTTTCCCCACCGCTGTTGCCGAAGCTCAACCACAACAGCTTAGCTACCGACAGGCTAGAGAAAAACAAATGGAGGACCTCTTTGACCAGGTGGTGAGGGGCTCGCCGATGCAGCAGCTCAACTTGAAAGGCACCGACACCCCCGAGTACACGATTCTGTGCGTGCAGGCGCAGGCCCCGGCGCAACGTGTGACCCTCCTGCAGCACCGCCTCCAGACGTCCACGGAGAGCAGCGCCGGGCAGAATGCCAGCCTGCTGCTGAAGACGTGCGTGAGCGCGCAGCTCTCGCCGGACGACGTGGAGGAGATGGTGGAGAACCTGGTGGAGATCGCGCAGCAGCACAGCAACTGGCCGCAGTTCACCCGCTGGGTGTGCGCCATCATCCACTACTACTGCACCGACGACTTCACCCTCTCCCTCTTCTCCGAGTTTGGCGTGCCGAAAGTGGCGGTGGAGGCGCTGCGCCGCTGTCTCAGCGACCGCAAGATCGTCCTCGCTGCCTGCACGCTGCTCGCCCACTTCAACCTGTACGACATCGGCGACGGCATCACGCAGCTGGCGAACGTGCTTCAGACGCACTGCGGGGATGCGACGATTGTGAGGGTGGCCACCCGCGCACTGGCCGAGTTCACCTCCTACTACAAAGAGATCCCGGACCGTTTTCTGCAAGCGAGCCAGGAGTTCCTCGATGCGAAGGGTGTGTCCGCGCTGGAGGGGGTGCTGCACGAACACATCGGCGACGAGGAGATCACCACCTACGCGGCCCGCATCATGGCGAACATCACCAGTTCCGGTGCGTCGAACATGGTGGACGCCGACTCAGCGGTGATGATGTACCTCGCCGACGCCATGGCGCGCTACCAGCAGTCGGAGATGCTGTGCGGCCACGTGCTGCGCGTCTTTAGCAACCTGCCGCGCTCGCAGTTCATTGACTGGGATTGCGTGTCGTCGCTGTTCAACAACACCAAGTCGGAGCTGGTGGTGCTCGAATGCATCCACTTCCTCTGCGGCGTCGCGATCACCGTGAAGGAGATGAAGACGCGCATCTACTCCACCGGCTGCGTGCCGCGTGTGCTGGAGATGATGCGCACCTACCAAGGCAACGCCGCGATCCAGGAGGAGGTGTGCAGCCTGCTCTCCTACCTCTCCTTCGACTCGGAGACCATCACGGCGAGCATCACGGAGTCGGGCGGCTTACTGCTCGTGCTGAACGCCATGCGGAAGTTCCCTGGCAACGAGGATCTTCTCATGTCCGCCTGCGCGGCGCTGTCGGGGCTCACCTTTAACAACCAAGCCGGTCAGCAGGTGATCGTCGACAACGGCGGCGTCGCGCTCATTCTGGACGCGATGCGGCGGGGCAAGAAGGCGCGATTGCAGGAGAACGGGTGCCTCGCGATTGGCACCATGTGCTGGAACAGCGACCTGAAGGCGGACGTGGTGCGACTTGGCGGTGTGCAGGTCATCATGCGAGCCCTGGAGGAGCACTACACGAGCTCCGGGCTGGTCAAAAACGCCTGCCGCGCGCTGGCGCAGGTCGCGTTCAACTGTGAGCGCTACCGTGACGAGATGAGCGCCAAGGGCGTCATCCCACTCATCATCCGTGGCATGGAGCAGCACCCGAACTACGACCGCGCGCAGATGCACGGGTGCGTGGCGCTGTCCTATCTGTCATGGACGAACGAGGACAACGCAGCGCAGATCACGGCGAACCACGGCTACAAGGTGGTGGTCGATGCGATGCGCAACCACCCGAACAACCACGAGGTGCAGGAACACGCCTGCCGTGCGCTGGCCAACATCAGCAACGTCTCGCTGTACGACTCCGCCTCGGCGCTGGAGCAGATTGTTGCCGCGATGCGCCGGCACGAGAACGTGAGCGAGGTGCAGGAGGAAGCGTGCCGTGCCATCGTCACGCTGTCGCTTGTGTCACCGACGAACAAGGATCGCCTCTACCAGCTGAACGGCGCCGATGCCGTCATCGCGGCGATGAAGCGCTTCCCGCACATCCAGCTCGTGCAGCAGGAGGCGTGCAACGCACTAGCGCACCTCGCGTACGAGCACGCCGACCTGAACCGCGCCGTCACCCGTCTTGGCGGCGTGGCTCTCCTCCTCACCGCGATGCGCACGCACAAGTCGAGCCCGAAGGTGCAGCTGAACGCGTGCGGCGGTCTCAGCGCGCTCGCCTTCGACAACACCGTCGCGCAGCAGCAGATCTTCGAGCTGGGCGGCGTGCAGTGCGTCATCCACGCCATGGACAACTTCGAGCGGCTGCGCATGCTGGAGCTGGGCTGCTCGGTGCTCGGCACACTCGCGTGGAACACGGAGATTAAGGAGCGGGTGGCGGTGGACGCCATCCCGGAGATCCTGAAGGCGATGCGAACACACAGCAACAACGCGCTGCTGCAGAAGTCGACGTGCCGCGCCATCTCGCAGTTTGCTTTCAACTCGGAGAACAACCGCCAGCTGCTCGCCGACGCCGGCGCGATCCCGCTTATCGTGCACGCCATGCGCACCCACTTGTCCACCGAGAAGCTGATCGTGCACGCTCTGAAGGCGCTCACCTACCTCTGCTGGGAGAACACGCAGGTGGCGGAGAAGATCATCAACGAGCACGTGGAAGAGGTGCTGCAGCGCATCGTCGAACACTACGAGCAGACCCACCGCGTCTTCAACGAGGCCGTGCACCTGTCCAAGATTCTCTTCCGCAAAACCACCGGCAGCCCCAGCCCCAGCCTGCGGATCGTCTCGCCGCCGATCGCATCGCCGATGCCGATTCAGCAGACGCCAGGGCCGCGCTACGACAACCCGGCACCGCCGAGCCCTCCGCCGGAGGACGACCCTGAGGACCACTTCTACTCCGCCCCGGTGGATGGGCCGATGGAGGGGCACTACCGCGAGCGTGGACCGCAGTCGCAGCACCCGCGTGACGGCGAGGACTACCGCGGCCAGCGTGGCGGACGAGGTGGCGGCAGCGGCGGTCGTGGCAGAGGCGCCGTGCGGCGCCGCGGTGGACCGCCGCCGTCTCGAGGCGCGGAGCGCGGCGGAGGCCGTCGCGGTGGCGGCGCTGGCGGTGACAGCGGCGCGATGGGCGGAGGAGGCGGCAGCGGCGGCGGCAGCGGCGCGGGTCGCGGTAGTCGCAGCAGCGGCGGGGGTGGCGGCGGCGGCGGTGTCCCTGGCGGCATGAGCGGCGGCAGTGGTGGTGGAGCCGAGTACCGTGACGAGGCGATGCAGGAGGCGCTGGAGGCTCGCTTTGGGCCGCGGCCCGGCACCCGCGGACGTGGACGCGGCGGCGGCGGCCCGAGCCACCGCGATGCGGCGGATCTCTGGGACGACCCCGACCCGGACACCTTCCACGGTAACCGCCAGCTGGGACAGATGAACTGGCAGCAGGTAGAGCTGACCTCCACTATGCAGGGCGACGGCGGCCACGACGCACTGGAGATGCCGAGCCACGGGCGGCAGGACGCGACGGCGCCACCGCAGCGCGGCCGCGGCGGACGAGGACGGGGGCCGCACTACCGCGGTGCCAATCGCGGTCGCGGAGCGCCTCTCCCGCCAAGCCACCAGTGATCCGTGAGAATGCAGGAGATGAAGGAGAGGAGGCGCGAGTGTGTTTGTGTGTGTGCCCGCAAGGAAAAGAAAACAGCACGAGCAACACACAGGCTAACGCGCACCGCAGACAAAAGCTCGACTACGTGATACGCGGTGAATTTGTGGATGGCAAAAAGGAGCCTCCGTCGAGAAGTTGAACAATGATGTAGCTGCTACCTTCCTTTTTTATTTCCTCGGCTTCGAAACCTGGTGCGTCGGCTCTTTCCGTTTCAATCATTCAGCACTTTCACACCGTCTTGTGTTGCACTTCCATGTCGGTACCTTGCTCCAATTCTCAGGTTCAACCTTTTCACTTGCTCAGCTTTCCGATTTCGTTTTTCTTTTGTTTCACTTTCTCCGTCATTTGTTTCGCTTTCCTTTTTGTATAAACGTATATCTGATTTCTCTCTCCAGTCTGTGCATACACGGAAAAAAAAAAGAAGTGTAAGAAGAACACGCAAGCTATTTTGGTGTTATGCTCTCTATCGTTGCAGCAGCGGTCGTTTGTGTTGGGGACAAATGAAAGGCAGCGATGCTGACCAGCGCCGAATGCCTGCAATGATGAAGCAATTCTAGGTACTCGAGCAGTCAAGCTAGATAGAAAAGAAAGGCGTTTCTCCGCTCGCGTTAACGCACATCACACATGTGTTCTGCATGGTGTTGTCTTGTAGACCAGAGAATGCGGAGTTTGTTGACGTCGGCTGCAGAGCGACCAATCACTCTAGCGGGCTCGTGCAGTGTGCTGTCGACACCTATCAATCGCGTTGTGTCCGCTCATTGCAGCGCGGCGGCGTGTAGAGAGTACTCCTTCAGTTTCCTCCTGCTCCCACTCTTGCGCTCTCTCTCATACCTCACTTTTTTTTCTCCTTTATCGGGTTTGTGTGATCGTTCATTCGACGCTCCTTTCAACTACTTTTTCTTTTTTTATACATTTGTCAGTGCTATCCATAGCCGCTAATCGAAACGCTATCAATTCCACACAACCACCCAAAAAGCCGACACGTTGTTTCACGGCTGTGCATCAGCGTGCGCATCAACCTCCACCGGTGCAGCGAAATCCTACACCCAAAATAGCATTTCAACTCTCTTGTTGACTCAACAACACTCTCATTTTTCTTCTCTTTCCCTCTGTTACCACACGTTGAACTCAAGGAGTCCTTCAGCTATTGTTGCACTCAAATCTCTACTTGCGTAGTTTACCAAGACCTGCTCTTCTCCTTATAGCAATCTGCTCTCTCTATTGTTTTTGTATCATCAACACCGCATTCTGTGCGCAGAGTATCAATGAACGTTCCCGAGTGGACGAAGGACGAGCAGTCCATCGACGCCGCCAAGAGCTACTTGCGCCAAGGCGGCGCAGTCGATTTCTTCGAGATGGTCGCACGCGCCATCATCCACAACCACCCTGCGAACAAAGTGGAGTTTTCACTGCAGATAGTGAACGACATCCTCAGCGGGCGTGAGATCTCCGCCGACGCCGACTTCCAGCCGAAGCGGCAGGAGGACAACCAGTACATGCGCGAGAATGAGGTGAGCGACTTCTTGGATGAGTGGGTGCTGGCGCTGCTGCGTGAGCGGCCGGGCACCGACCTGGAGCGGATGCAGTTCCACAAGCGCTACCTAGAAGGCCTTCTTGGCGGAACAAACGTTGCGGCGTGAGGCAAAGCGCGTCACGCAGAAGCGACGGAGTGAGCAGACAGCAGAGTGAAATCGAGAGACGGGAGGGTCTGCAATCGTGACAAAGATACAAGAGACCCTGTTCTGCGCGTAGCACATGGAGCACATCCACGGTTGTTGCAAAAGCTTTTTCTTATCTTTTCGTTACGCCGTATCTCTCTCTCTCTCTCTTTTTTTATTTGGTTGTTGGTGTCGATCTTTCAAGCGTGTCCGCTGTTCTTGCACACACAGCAAGGTCTCTCTCTACCTCGCCTTTGTGTTGCTGCCGCGTCCGATTCTGGCGCCTTCGCATTGCAACTCTGAGCCGCTTTGTCTTTCCTTCTCGCCCTTTCTGTTCAACTCGCTAGTAGGGCTCCGCCACCCGTCGTCGTTTGCTTTTTCCTCTCTCTCCCTCTGCCTCTCATCTCGCCGCTTTTCGCTGTGCGGCGAGGAAAGAAGAGCTTCATCTGCGTGTGTACTCTCATCTTTTTTTTTCCCTCTTGACCATTGTGCAGTGCCATTGTACAGAACACCCGAACTCGACGACGATCGCATCAGGAATGACAGTTGGCAACTCTAACTGCAAGGAGAGAAATGTGCTTTCATGGAAACCTCCTGTGTGTCATCAATTAAAGCGGCATTGACCTTGTGTGTGTGTATACGTGTGCGTGTGCGCTTGCTACTACATTAGATTGTTTGAGTCGACGAAAAGCGAGTGTTCTTTCGACCTTTTCGTTTGTGCAAACGCGACGGAATAGTTGCAGCGGCACCGATAGGACGGTAACATCTTCTTTATTCCGATAAATGCCCACGCTTGCTAAGATGAAACCCCTTCACCCTTCTCCGCCTATGCCTCTGCCGCTCTTTAAATCGAACAAACACTGCTACAAACGTGGGAAACACCCGTTTAGAGCTGTTTACGATCCACATCGTAGAACGAAAAAAAAACAAAACAGGAAGGAAACCGCAGAAGAAAAAAAGTCTAGAGAAATACTTCGTGAACGATGCGCAGAGTGTGGGCATCGGCTGTGCACCGGGCTCAACCAGCACGTGCGTACGGCACGCTCCTCAGTGCCTCGCTGGTGGCGCTGCAGCGCGGCAATCAGGGGAGAGGCGGCAGCGGCGGTCGCTACGGCGGCGGAGGACCACCGTCACGGCAGCAGTACCCCGCGCAGCGCGGTGGTGATAGTGGCCGATCCCAAAATTATGGAAAACCGCCAGCAGGGCTACGACAACCGTCAGCAGGGCTACGACAACCGTCAGCAGGGCTACGACAACCGCCAGCAGGGCAGCAGCAGTAGGGGTCGCGGGTACGGTGAGAACCGTCGGCAAAACTCTGACGACCGGCCGCGCGGCGGCGGCGGCGGCGGCAACTTCGGCAGCCGCCCTCCACGGCCGCGCCTCAGTGACTTTCTCCGCGAGAACGCCGAGAGGCTGCTGCAGATGAAGCAGGCGAGTAAGCAGTCGAAGTCGTCGAAGGAGCGGGTGCAGATTTTGCGCGAGGCCCGCCGACTCATCCGTCGCACCCACGTCGACGCCTCCACGCAGGACGAGCGCTCTGTCATCATCTTCTTGAACTGCGCCGCTGCCTTCCAGGCCAGCTCGTGCGAGGGCCTGGAGGAGGCGTCGCAGTGGGTTCAGTCCAACGTCGGTGGGCTCTCACCCCACAACATAGCTCTCTTTGCGAACGCGCTGGGTGTGATACCGCTGGAGAAGAGGGAGGAGGTGCTGCATACCACCGTGGCGCCACTGCTGCCTTCGCTGATGCGTGACATGACGCCGGTGGAGGTGGTAATGGTGCTGCAGGCCTTTCAGCGCCTGCGCATCCGCGATTTAGATGAGGTGAAGGATGCCATGCTCCTGCAACTTGAGCCGTGCATCCCGACAATGCCGGTGCCGCAGCTGTCGACGCTCGCGGAGGTGCTGGCGCGGCACCGGCTGCGCCAGACGAACGCCGAGCAGTGGCAGCAGCTAGTGCAAGCTGTGATGCGCCGCGCCCTCGCGTCGGTAGAGACGATGCACTCGAAGGAAGCCATCACGTTTCTCGAGACGGCGCCGGCGCTGATGCTGCCGCAGGAGCAGGTGACCAGCCTCCTCACACGCGCCACCGCCACCGCCGGCTTCCACAGCGAGGCACAAGTCGCGGAGCTGCTTCGCTCGATTGCGAAGGTGCGAGGGGCCTACCCTGAGCCAACACCTGAGCTGCAAGCCGCGGTTGCCGCGCTTCAAAAGGCGTTGGTGCTGCGCCTCGAAAAGGTTGCGGCCTTCGTCAGCGTAGAAAGCGGCAGCAAAATACTGCGTTTTGCAGCCGACACGCACACGGAGTTGCCTTCCGCCGTCACGGATGCCCTGAACGAAAAGGTGCTGAATGACCTGCGGTTCCGTGGGTGTCGCATCGCGCAGCTGGCGGCGTTGGCGAAGGCGTTGGCGGCAACCCCGCATCCGTCGCCGGCGCTGCTGGAGGCCACGGCGAAGTGCGTCATGGGCGAGCGTCTGCCCCGGCCGCACAGGGACACCGACGACGGCGCGGCTGACGACGCCGACGACGCGGCCGGGGCCGATGAGGAGGAGTTGAAGGCGATGCGCGCCAACACATGGGAGTCGCTGTACGGGTCGCACTTTTCCCACTTTGTAAAGATACGCCTGTATTTGGAGGAGGCCTTTGCGAAGGCCGGCGCGAGCCTACCGGAGGCGATTGCGTCGACGCTGCCGGCGCACCTCGTCCAGCACATTCCCGACGCCACGCCGCGCAAGCTGTTGTCTGGCTTGTGGTATATTCTCACGCAACCGCCCGGCTGTCCTTGTCGCAACGTGGCCAACGACGAGGCTCTGTTTCAGGGCGTCTTGGCTGACATGAAGCACGCGCCGGAGAAGTACAAGAACAACATCAGACCCCAATTTGTCGAGAAGCTGCAACACGCCTTGGCGGACAGCCCTAAAGGCGAGGAGCTCATTCGTGCTGTGCGACGCGCGGTTGAATGATAGCCATGCTCTGTTGGGTCTCAGCGCAGAACCTCTTTCGTCTAAGCTCTGTGGTGCGTGCCGTCTCTCTTTTTGGCAACACAAAGGCAGTTCTAAGCTGCTCGGCTCCTGCGTGCCATTGCGCTATTGTTGGATTGACTTCCAGAGTTCTTTTCTTTCTTTTTTCTTCTTGTTTTCCTCTCGTCTTCACAAACGGCGCTGTGGTCTATTTGGATTTTGGTGCGCTTGCTTTCGTTGTTGTCACCGTGAATTGCTGAGTTCTGGGCAGCCGAAAGCTACGTTATTTGGGTTTGGTTTTCCTGCGGGCACCGTGGTTCCTTCTTCGGTGTGGGTCTTTTTCTTCCGTCTCCGTGTTTGTTCTCGACGATTGGTCACCGCGTTTCGCGCATCAACGCTACACATACACACACACGGGTTTCAACGGAAGCGCAAAGCGCGGAAGGACAAACGCGACGTATCAGTGCGGTGCAAGACGAGTACAAAGAGCTTCGATTGTCTGCTTTTCGGCTGTGCGTTGCGGTCTGCTTGGCGCATGGCCAAATGCAAGAAAGCGTGCTGTACTCTTCTCGACGCGGGGTTGTGTACGGAATGTGCTTTAACACAGAAAAAAAAAAGGAAGCAAAGCAACTCGAGTGTCCGTGTGTCATAAACGAGCTTTTACAAATCGCCGAGGTTTGCAGTAGTGGAGAATGAAAACAGGTCATTGAACGGAGTGCGATACCGTATGCGATGCTGCGTCGTCAAGCTGTCGGTTTTTTTTCTCCTCTCGTTGCAGCACGCGTGACGCACCCGTCGACCATGAAACGTTGGTTGCCACAGTGACAGCGGCGTACCCGCACCACTTCTCGCGCATGCGCTGGTTTTTTCTTTTAGAGCTTGGCAAAAAAAGGAAAAGCCTCGTCCTTCATGATGTCGATATGCTACTGTGTAATTCCTTTTCCCCATTTCTCTCCTTCTCCCTTTCGCGGTTCTCTTTTTTCTTTTCCTTTTTTCTCTCTCTTTCTCTGCCGGCAGATGACGGAAGAGACATGTCTGGCTTGTGGAGCTTTCGCGAGCCGGCGTTTTCTTTAACACGCACTGCTGGCGAGTCGCCCTGTCCCCGTCACGCAACACCCGCCGTCATCCAAGTGCTGCCCACCGGCGTAGAGTACCACAACTCCATCACATCCTACACGTCCGATGCACCACCGGCCACGACGACGGCGACAGAAACAGCATTAGCCGCCGCAAGGTCTACTGGGACAAGAGCGTGTGCTGCTTTGTTGCAAGGCTGCACAACTGGCGCCTTGCGTGAGGCACCGCACGGCAGCTGTGCACAAGTCGGCAACGCCTCGAAGGGCGACGCAGACGCGGTCCCTCTGCCATCCACGCATCCGATATGTCTGCAGAGTTCTTCCAGTGACGAGGAAGTCGTCTCAGCAGGTGGCGTGGTGGTGGCGGATGTGGTGTGTCGCGACGAGGCCGCGAGGGAGGTGCAGCGCAGCTGGTGGGGCAGGCTGGACGTCGACGTGGCCCCTGCCATCGACTTCCCTTCGTCCTCCACCCTGCGAGGGAACGATGCGGGCCTCGAGCAGCAAGCCGAAAGGGACGAGGAGACGTGGCGAGCTGCTCAGCTGCTGCTGGCGCGTGCCGCGGCCTCCGACACAGACATCGTGAGTGGCGCAGCTGCCCCTCGTGCAGCTTGTGCCAAACGCACGAACGCAAAGCAGATGCACGGGAAGGCAGTGGAGGCTGCTGAGGGACGCCTCCCAGCGCGTGCGAAACAGATCAACAGGCAACAGACGCAACTTTCGGGACACAGTGTGTTTGCTGGCGCTTCAGTAAACGCAAATGCCGGACAGGTGGCGGATGCGCAGGAAATCGGAGGATGTGCACGGCGCGAAGAGGAGCAACTGGATAAAGGCGGCGGCGCCGTTGCGCCGGATGAAAGTGACAGGTGCCAGTCTTTAGTGTCGACGGCTACATTGTCCGCAAATCAACGCGTTGTGCGAGGGCCCAACGCAACTGTTGGCGACGACAGCAAAGGGAGTGCCGCAAGAGAACTGCCAATGTCTTCTTCTCTCCGTCACAGCTGTGCACGATCGCCTGCCGTGCGTGCAGCACCGTCGGACACTTTTGGCAAAGCAGCGCCGACGGCGCCGCCAGTGCCGTGCGCGATCAGCGCTGCCGGCGCTGCAGGCGAGCGGGAGACGTGCACCGTGACAGACGCACGTGTCCTGCTCCGGCGGTACTACGCGCTGTGGTTCACTGCAGCCGAGGAGCGCCGCATTCAGCGCAGCGCCGCGTCGTATCACGCCTACCTGCTCCAGTGTGTCCGCGACGCGCTGCGTGAGGCTTCTCAGCAAGAGTGAAGGCGAACCTCGTGTCTTTTATCCGCTGGCGATGGAGAAGCAGAGGAAGAGTGCGGAGCACCTACTTGTCGCACGCACTATCGAGAAGATAGAGAGAGAGAGAGAGAGAGAGAGCGAGGGAGAGCGACTAGCACGCAAAAGCTCAGCATGCGCATAGATGCGTTTCGTTTCTGCTATCGAAGGATTATTTGGATCGGGGACGAGTATCACCATACGACCCGATTGGACCAAAAGCAAACAAGCAAACAAACAAACAAGCAAACAAACAAACAAACAAACAAACAAACAAACAAACAAACAAACAAACAAACAAACAAACAACCTTTTTTTTTTGAGTGCGGTTTCCTTTTTGGGAGAGAAGCTCCGGGAAAACGTCAACCACTGCCGCTGTTGATGTTAGTGTCTGAAGTAGAAGAGCAAATTGTTGCTGACCATTCTCATCGTCATGGCTGTTCTCGCACACCTGGTGCTCTTCTAGTTTTGACAACCAGCTGTGTTGCACGTCTTCATGTGCCTAATCTTCACCTGCTTGCGGACGTTCGTCGCATCGTTGCATCATCATGCATTCTCCTCTCCCGCCTTTTTTTCATCCGCCGTCACTGCCTTTTCAACCGCGCATCTCGACCTCCACCACAGATCTCGCAGGAACACCACTCTTCCCTTTTTTTGTTTTTGTTTTGTAGGAGGATCAGGGATCCCGATTTGGTACAAAAGCTCTTTGATTCTCACTCTACCCCTTATTCACTGCGTTTTTGATCATCTGCATCCGTACTAGCCTCACTTCATCACACTACCCTTTCATCATCTTCGATCAACTACTTTTTCTTTCCTTCGGATTGCGTGCGTGCTCTGTGTGTCCTAACGCTCACGAGTTTGTGTCTGCCTTGCCGTTGTTGAAATTTGTAACACTGTTTCCTCCCTCCTTTGCATAGACGTTCTTTTGTTTTCCTTTTCTTCCCTTCCTTCGTTTCTGCTTCGCACACAGTGTGTTGTTGCTTTTGTCATTAATTTCATTTCAATTCCACTACTACTACTACTACTACTACTACTACTACTACTATTCTATCTCGTCTCTTCTTCTTACTCTGTTCTGGTATCGCATCTTAGCACACACACACGAAAAAGAAAAGAACTCCCACCAAACCGCAGCCGTTGTCTCTTCTCTTTTTCCGCACCTTTTTTTTCTTTCTTGCTCGCTGTAACGCCTGCCGTTTGAGTTTTTTCTTTTCTCTCACCTTTCTTGTTGTCGCTCTTTTATTTTTCT
>AUXI01000058.1:0-57242 GCA_000482105.1 Crithidia acanthocephali | reverse complement strand
GCGACCTGAAGCCGGAGAACCTGCTGCTGGACAACAAGGGGCACGTGAAGGTGACGGACTTTGGGTTCGCGAAGAAGGTGCCGAACCGGACGTTCACGCTGTGCGGGACGCCGGAGTACCTTGCGCCGGAGGTGATCCAGAGCAAGGGGCACGGGAAGGCGGTGGACTGGTGGACGATGGGCGTGCTGCTGTACGAATTCATCGCGGGCTACCCGCCGTTCTACGACGACACGCCGTTCCGCATCTACGAGAAGATCCTTGCTGGGCGGCTGAAGTTCCCGAACTGGTTCGACGGGCGTGCGCGCGACCTGGTGAAGGGGCTGCTGCAGACGGACCACACGAAGCGGCTGGGGACGCTGAAGGGCGGGCCGGCGGACGTGAAGAACCACCCGTACTTCCACGGCGCGAACTGGGACAAGCTGTACGCGCGCTACTACCCGGCGCCGATCCCGGTGAAGGTGAAGAGCGCCGGCGACACGAGCAACTTCGAGAAGTACCCGGACAGCCCGGTGGACCGCACACCTGGACTGACCTCAGCCCAGCAGGCAGAGTTCAAGGACTTCTAATACTGTGCACACTCCGGCTGGCCAAAACCAATTCTGTAGAATCGGTCGCTGTCTCCGTCAAAGCAATCGTTTTACCCTCACACTGTTTGCCCCCCTCCCCTCCTCCCGTTGTAGTTTTCTTCGCTATTTCTAGCGCTGTGTGCTCAACGCCACGTAATTTACAGTTGCCTTTATTTTTTTGTAGGCTGCTTTTTCTTTCGTGTTCATTAACTTTTTTTTTCTTTCGATGTAAACAAGTTGATGTTCTCTTTAATTTTGCGTGTCTCATTTGCTTTCGTTCCTGCAAGTCGTGGTGTCGTGATCCTTTTCGTGTTTTGTTAAGCCTTCTATTTCACTGCTCCAACAAGACAAGGAGAAAAAAACGAAAGGGAGGTTACTGAGAAGAGTGTCTTGAAGAGGTACATTAACGGAAAGAGGAGGTAGGCAAGGGTGTCTCTTGTCATTTTCCTTTTTTTTCTCTGGACATCTGGAACCATGGAAGCCGGGGCATGCTTGGAAAAAGCAGTTGCTTTCGCAGTCATCACTTCTGCCCTATCGGCGTGGCTGCATCTCTCGTCGTTGCCTTCTTGAGATAGGGAGGTGCGTGCGCGTTGTGAGTGAGGCATTGCGAACTTTTGTTTTGCATTGTGTGTGTGTGTGTGTGTGTGTGCAACGCGTCGCATCAATCGCACTCATGCAGGCAGCGCACAAGAGCTCAGTGGCTTTGACAAGGTGATGAGGTGGCGCTACTGTCGCGATACAACGAAAAGACGCGCCTGCTCCATTTTTTTTTCTCTCTCTCTCTTGATGCGCTGTATATAGTGTTTTCACAGCTGTAGCAGTAGTGTATGTGTACGAGTAGATATGAGTTCGTTTTTTCCTTCCGTTTGCCAGCAAAGGTGGACCAACCCTGATATGTCACAATGTGCAAGTGCGTGACCGCTCTTTTTTTTTGTTTGAATTTGTGACTTCACGGGCCTATGCAGACGTTTCAATGACAGACAAACAACATCGGTGCGCTTTTTTTTTTTCTCTCGCCGCCGTCTCATCAGTATGGTTTGTGCTTGTTCCTGGTGCACCACCGAAACATTGACAGACAAGAAAAACAGGTGTTGCAAAGGACTTGGGTGGATCTGCTTAAAGCCGCACTGTTGAGGAGGCGTGGACACGAGAAGCAACAAAGTGGCCGATGGAGATGAAAGAAAACATTTTTTTTTTATCGTCTGAAGCCGACAAACTAAAAGGTGGTAAAAAAGGAAACGATGGAGCTGAAAAGAACTCCACTACTGAGTTCTTCGTTTCCGTTTTTTCAAGTCTTTTTTCACGTCACGCATTTGCGAATCTTTTACCGTCATCAAGTGACGCATACGACAATGTCTTTCTCTTTGTTTTTGTTTTTCTTTCGTATCTTCAATGAACAGTGCCGATTGTTGACGTGATGTTACTACCATGAATGTACAAACTTGCACGCAAGCGCAAACGCGGAAAAAAAAAAGAATAACCATGCAGTTCAATGCTTCTACGTACGACACAACAACAGTGTTACTCAAGAAGGCGGCACTTAAAGGCGTTGCAGGTGTCTGCGGCCTCGCGGTGTGTCTTTCTTTTTTTTTTCTTCGGCGCGGTGCTCAGTCGCGCCTCACTAGCGCCGCCTTTTTTTTTAATACGTGGAGGAAGGTTTCTCAGCCACGCCGCACTCGCTGCCTCGTCTTTGATGCCCATTTCGTGCAAAGAAGGTGGGTACTTTCCCATCGAGTTCTTCTTCAACACGACGGATGAATAAACAGCTTTCTCTTCTGTCCTCCTCATGCACTGCCTTGTTTTGGGCGAGTTGTTTTATGCACCATGGTTGCGGTTGCGCGTATTCTCTGTGCGTTGTCAAAGCCGATCAAACGCATTTACTTCCTCTCTCTCTTCACCGCTGTTTGTTTGTGTGCTTAATGTGAACTCTTTTTTTTTCCTATTACATACCTACTCACACACATGCACTTGTGTGATCCTCTGTATTATTTTGCTCTTCAAGTTTCTATCTGCTTCTTGCGTAAAACGGCAACGAAAGCTGCGTATAAAAAAGCTGGTGTGAGAGGGGGAAAAAAAGCGTTCCCGCTCAGCAACTCTTTTTGTCTTGTTGTGCGTCACAGCACAGTTGTACACTCTCAGGTTCGTTATTGAGTTCTTTTTTGGTTTAGGTGCTCTAGGTGGTCGAGTCGAGGGTGGTACACGCACCACAGTCTATCAATCCCTCTGCAGCGCACTTCAACGGAGCGACGTAGCGTGCATTTTCGCAATCTGCTGGCGGCACCTGTCGGTTCACTTCTTTTTACTTGTTGTTGTTGTTGTTGTTGTTGTTGTCTCGAGAGCAGAAAGAAAGCAGTGCCGACATACTGTTCTTCTCTAGCGCAGAGTAGAAGCCAGCACGATGAGCTTCGGTGGCTTTCTCTTCGCGGCGACGCTCTACGTCAGCCTTGTGATCCTCTTTATCTCCCTCTTTCTTCACCTCCTTAGCTTCCGCTTCCGCAGCCAGCAGAACCGGATGCTCTATTACCCTGAGATGCCACCGGAGAGTCGCGAGGACTGCGAGGACCCGGTGGCGCTCGGCATGCCGAACTCGGAGCGAGTCACCGTCATCACGGCGGACAAGGTGCGGTTGCGCGGCTTTATGTTGTGGCCGACCGCCGCCTCCGTCGGTTCGAAGGCCAGCGGCCCGGACGCGGCAGCGGGTGGTAGTAGTAGTAGTGGGAGCGGCAGCAATGGACTCACATCACCGGTGCAGCCTCCTACAATGGCCACGGCGACCGCCTTGTCCTCCGGCAACGGAGGGGAGGGCAACGGGGATGGCTGCAGCGCCGTGCACACCTCGTCCGCCGCGGCCGCGCCGCCGTTTGTGCTGCTTTACTTCCACGGCAACGCCGGCAACGTGGGCCACCGCCTCAGCCTCGCCCAGGCCTTCGTCGTCCAACTGAAGTGTGCGGTGATGATGGTCGACTACCGCGGCTACGGCCTCAGCGACGACGCGGAGCCGATCCAGGAGGGCCTGGAGCTGGACGCGCAGGCCTGCTTCGACCACCTGTGGCAGGATCACCGCGTGCCGCGCGATCGGATTGTCGTGATGGGCACCAGCCTTGGCGGCGCCGTCGCCATCCACCTCGCCGCCCACGAGAAGTACGCCCGCCGCATGATGGCCGTCATTGTCGAGAACACCTTCACCTCCGTGAGCGACATGGCCTCCGCGCTGGGACGACCCATCTTAACGAATTTAGTTTCCCAGTGCCCAGGCTTGGCCATTGGGGTGTTCGAGTACTACGTGAAGCCGCTGGCTCTTCGTATTGGGTGGCGCAGCATCCGCAAGGTGCGCCGTATCGTCGCGCCGATGCTGTTTCTGTCCGGCGGACAGGACGAGTTGGTGCCGCCGGAGCAGATGCGGCGGCTGTACAAGGAGTCGACGAAGTGTCTTCGGGACAGCAGTAACATCGAGCTGACGGTGCCGCTGCGGCGCTTTCAAGAATTTGAAAACGGCAGCCACAACAACCTGCCGCTGATGACAGGTTACATGACTGTCATTCAGAAGTTCATGGCAGATGTGAATCAAGGCCGTTCTTCTGCTGTTGTGTAGTGCATACATATGCAAAAAAATGAGAGACGGAGGGAACACAGAGGAGACTGAGTTTGGAGGCATGTGCGTGTCTGTTCAGTCTTGTGGTTTCTCAATATGCTTCTTGCAGCTTGCACGCACACAGGCCACCTTCTTTTTCTTTTTTTTCTCCTTTCTCATTGCATCACCCACACACACAAAAAAAGACAGGAAATCAGCTTTTTTTTGTGATGCCATGGAGTGCTTTCTCTTCTTCGTTTGTCACTCTCCCCTATGCGTCTTCAGTGCTTTCATTCGTGAAGCGATTTGTGTTGCGTCACCTGCACCTGTGTGTGTGTGCGCGTGCGCCAGTTTTCTGTTTTCTTGCTTTTCTTCTTCGCTTAGTCCTTTCTGCTTGTTGCTGGGACACCATTACCCAGCATTTGGATTGATTTGTGCCACACGTCACATTCATGTACTATCACTTGACGATTTTTGTTTGTTCTCCTATCTGCATGCACCTTGAATAAATTGAAGATCAACTTCTTCAATGATTGATAACTCTTTTTTTTTCATCGAAGGAAGCCGTCCTTTTAATTTTGCTGATGCGGTTGACACTCTCTCTTCCTGTAAGCAACGAACGGCGGGAAAAGGGCAGTCTGTAGTGCGCGCCGCACTCTGTTCTAGCACCACGATTGAGCTACCGCACATCGTCTCTGAAGCGAAATCGCGATGGAAACACCAAAAAAGCAAAAAAAAACGAAACGGTCAGATGCAATTGACGTGCGTTGCGCTGTGTGCAGGTTACCTGTACCTTGCGCAAAGTGCACCTCAAAACATGCGATATTTCTCCTTCCTGTTTTCCCCCATTCCTATACCGGCAAGCAGTGTTGACAGATTTCTGCGTTGCGTTGTTGTGACGGCCGCTGGCTTCCCTGCCGTGCACATTTGAAGGACGTGTGGCGAGAAGGCGAAACGAGCCTCTCTCTCCTCCTTCCTCCCTCTTCTTTTCCAGCACTTTTACATGACAACAAGACCTTCGGAAGCTGCATCTTTTCTCTTCCCTTCCCCCCTCCTTTCTCTTTTCACACCGTGCTCACGACTTGAACAGTTTCTGTTTCTCTCTCCCCTGCACAGGACGAAGACGAACTTGACTCTGTCTTTTTCCTCTGCCTCTCCTTCACTGGTTCATCATCTCCTCCTCGTGACTAGCGGAGAAAGAAAAAAAAACAAAGATGGCGAACACGTGGGAGGCGATGAAAGGGGCGAAGCTCAGCGAGCCGACGCTGACCTTCCTGAAAGACAACATGAAATACAACGCCATGGCCCCCGTCCAAGCCCGCACCATCCCGCTGTTCCTCACAAACTACGACGTGGTCGTGGAGGCGATCACCGGCAGCGGTAAGACTCTCGCCTACCTCATCCCCGCCCTCGAGATGCTGCTGCGGCCGCGCTGCCGGGAGTTCGCCAAGGAGTACAAGAACGCCGTCTTCGCCATCTTCGTGCTGCCCTCGCGCGAGCTGGCGCAGCAGGTGTTCCAAATCACGAAGCGGATGCTGCACTTCGTGACAAAGGAGTTCAAGGGCGGCAGCCCAGCGAACGGCCTCCCGGCCTACTCCTACCAGTGCTACATTGGCGGCCGCGACATCAAGCACGATGTGGAGGAGTTCAGCAAGCAGGGCGGCAACGTCCTCGTTGGTACGCCTGGTCGTCTGTACGAGCTGCTCGTCTCCTCCAAGTACGCGACGCTGTTCAACTTTAGCCAGTTCGAGCTTCTGATCCTCGACGAGGCAGACAAGCTGCTGGAGTTTGGCTTCAAAACGAAGCTCGACGCCATCCTGAAGCGGCTGCCGAAGCAGCGCCGCACGGGGCTGTTCAGCGCGACGCAGACGAAGGAGCTGACGGAGCTGGCGCGGGCTGGGATGCGCAACCCGGTCTCCGTCACCGTCCGCATCAACTCCTTTAATTCCGCTGCCTCTGACTCCGCGAAGCCGCAGATTCCAGAGCAGCTGTCGAACTTCTTCGCCTTCACCCGTGCCTCGGAGAAGCTGGACCGACTGGTCGCCTACCTCGCCACACGTAAGGATGCCAAGGTGCTCGTCTACGTCATGACGTGTGCGAGCGTGGAGTGGCTCTACGAGGCGTTGGCCACGGTGCTGTGCAAGGACGACGCCGAGAACGTCTTTGCCCTGCACGGGCAGATGAAACTGGAGAAGCGGCAGAAGGTGCACCGTCAGGTAACGAAGCGCGCGCGGTGCGTGCTGGTCTGCACCGACGTGGCTGCACGCGGGCTCGACATCCCTGAAGTCGGCGTCGTGATTCAGTACGACCCGCCGGTGGACCCCAACACATTCATTCACCGCATCGGCCGCACCGCGCGCATGGGCCGCAGCGGCGAGAGCGTTGTCTTCCTCATGCCGCAGGAGCTAGAGTACGTGAACTTTATGCGGCTGCAGAACGTGCCGCTGCAGGCGCTGGACGAGGAGCGCGACG
The DNA here is from genome assembly GCA_000482105.1 of Crithidia acanthocephali. NCBI lineage: Eukaryota > Euglenozoa > Kinetoplastea > Trypanosomatida > Trypanosomatidae > Crithidia > Crithidia acanthocephali. The sequence continues at coordinate 50,633 of AUXI01000058.1, read as the reverse complement.
ACATCGACGCGGCAAAGGACTTTGTGCACCACATGAACGCACGCCGCACCTTGCTGAGCTCTGAGGTGCCGGACAAGCGCAAGGCGATCCACCAGGCCCACCGCGAGAAACAGCTGACCCGCAGCGAGCGCCGGCAGCAGCTGCACGAGGCGCACCAAGCGAAGCTGCAGGGCAAGAGCCAGCGCCTGGCGAAGAAGTCGGAGGTGGTGGGGGACATGTGCGACAGCCCGGCGGTGCTGGCGCTGCGGCGGGCGGAGTGCGAGAACGAGAAGCTGCTGAACCTCGCCGCCCGCGCCTTCGTGTCCTTTCTGCGGGCCTACAAGGAGCACGAGTGCCGCTACATCTTCCAGCTGCAGCTGATCGACCTCACCGACCTCACCCACGGCTTCGCGCTGTTCAAGATCCCCAACTGTGGCGAGATCAAGCGGATGCAGGTCCTGCGCATCCCGTTGCAGCCGGAGTTCACGGACTTTGTGAGGCGCATGCAGGTAGCCCTGCGGGAGAAGCGGCAGCGGGCGGCCGATGAGGAGGCGGCTGCGGCTGCCGCTGCGGAGGGCGGTGATGGCGACGATGGCGACGACGAGCAGGCGCGCAAGCGTCACCGCACGGAGCGCAACGAGAAGCTGGAGGCGCTGAAGCTGCTGAAGATGTCGAAGTCTGAGCGCAGTCGTGCGTGGAGGCAGGCGGAGATCGACGAGCTGCTGAAGGACAGCTACTACGTGAAGAAGGAGCGGCAGGGGAAGGTGCGACACGCTGTGGTGGATGAGAAGATGGGCATGGACGCGATTGAGAACTCTTTCATGAGCGTGCGTGAGCGCAAGGAAGCGCGGATGGCACGCGATAAGCGGTAGGAGGAATGAGAAGAGGAAAGTGACGCCTCTTTTGTTTTCCCTCGACGTGTGCGTGTCTTTGTGCGATTTCACTTGTTGTACAGTTCATACTCATCTCTGCAGTTGCCCGCTACGATGGTTTCTCTTGTTCCCCTGTTTGCCGAGTCAGCCAGAGAAACGATATCGGTGATGGATTTCGTCTGTTAGTAATACGATTAACTCTTAACAACTTTTTTCTATTTCTGCACGTGACCACAATGCTTGAAACACTACGCTAACACAACCCGTAAGTGCTGAAGAAAGGAAGAACGAAACAGAAGCCAGTGCCGTGTTCATCGATACCTGCCACCACTTGCGTTTTATGGAACTGGAGAATAGCTGGGTTCGCTGTGACACCTTCCCTCTTAACAACAACAAAAAACACATCCACAAAACACGATGTGTGCTTCTCTTTCATGCATGTGGAGCCATGCATCGATCTTCGAGTGAGACAAGAACAGCGCCACTGCTGAGCGTCTTTGAGCGTCGAAGTACGACCGCGTTTGTGCTATCTCTTCCTACGCTTCTCTTCTACCTCCTTTTCCTTCATTGTTCAGGTCGCTGCTTCCAGAGTTATTATACACACATATATATTTTACAAGCAGGGTGCCGTGGAACATCCAGTGAAACGAATCGAAGCACGAAGGGCGACACCCTCCCCCCTCCCCCCCCTCCCTCCTCCCCCCATCCCCTCTCGTCTGTCTCGTACGCAGCGCATGTTTAAAGACTACTACGCCATCTTAGGCGTCTCGCCGCGTGCGTCTGGCGAGGACATTCGAGCCGCGTTTAAGCAACTCGCGCTACGCTACCATCCTGACCGAACACAGGCGGGCAGCCTTGACGGCGCGCACGATGCACCGGCCACCGTAGCCGCCGCCTCCTCCTCCTCCTCGCCGCCGGCCTCCCCTTACCACGACACAAAGACCAACACGCTGGCGTCCTCGTCTTCCATCGAGCCAGGCACGGCAGCCCTGTCTAACACCCACGTGCGTGACTTCACGGATGTTCAGGAGGCGTACGAGGTGCTGGGCGATGTCGCACGGCGCTACCTGTACGACATGAACTACCAAGAGGCGCTGTTGTTCCAGGAGCAGCAGCGGCAGGAGGAGCTGGCGCGGCGTGCGGCGCACCTGCGCGCGGTTGAGGCGGCCACCCGACACGCGCGTGAGCGGGAGCGGGAGCGGCAACTGCGCGCACAGGCAGCGGCAAATGCCCGTGGGCGGAGCGACGCCTCACCGAACACCTCTCCACCACCGCCCAGCGCACTACCCGCACCTCCTCCTGTGACGTCCTCCTCCGTGAAGCTGCCTCCTCTACTACAAGGGAGGCGAGGTGTTCAGAGCGGCGAGAGGAGCCTTGCGGCGACGACATCAAGTGTGCAGACGCTGGACAGCCTCGTGGCGCCACGACGAACGGATGACGACGACGACGACAGTGACGTCGTAGCCGGTGGCACCACCACGACACCACCACTGAGCGCAACGCAGCGACACCACCAGAAGAGCCGCGACGTTCACAACGGCTCTGACACAACGCTGAGCACGTCGGCGGGCTCGCGGTCGCTGACGCGGCGGCAGCGCGCGCTGCCGTCACGCAAGGCGCTCTCGGCACCGTCGACGTTTCTCGTGACGAACTCGCTGACCCTGACGGCGGAGAGCACCAAGGGGAGCACCGGCACGGCTGCCCTGCCGGCGAGGGCGGCTGGTGGCCGGCCCAGTGCCTTGCACGGCGCCCCTGCGGAGCTGCCGATGGAGTACTATCACAAGCGGTCGATTGAGCGAACGCTGCAAGTTTTCTTTCACAGCGCAAATGCACTGTAGTGCCTTTTGTTCCTCTCACCTGTGAAGGACCATGGCCTCACTCCTACATGTAATCTAGTAACCTTTTTTGCTTTCTTTTTGACATACCAACACATGTTGCCCAACTGCTGAATTTACTAGAGTATATATGTTGTGCCTTTTATTCCTCTACTCTACTCATTTTTCCTGTCCCTTCATGCTTTCCGCTTCGGTGGAACCTCTCGCTCGCTGCGGCAGTTTTCAGTTGCTGCCTTTTTTTTTCTTCTTTCTTTGTTGTTACTGTTCATTACTGCATGCTACTCTTTACCTCAGCTAAACTAGAAGCACGTTTTACTCTTACGAATTCAGTTGGATAGTGCAGTGGTTTCTTGCATTTATGTCTCGAAGAGTTTTGAGCTTCACAGAGCATGTCTTCACTGCGAATAAAGCTGACTTTCACGCTGTCGATTCCAGTATTGAAGCGGAAGAGTCCTTCGCTGACCAACGCAAAAATGAAACCTGACAGTCAAGGTCGTGCTCGACTGTAGTATGGAGTATCACTTGCATTGGCGACGTAGTGTCGTGAAGAGGCGTTTTTTTCTTATTGTTGCTTCTACTCCGCATTCAATGACAGCATAGTTATCTTTCTTTCAATCATGTTGTCTGCGAGCAGCGGAAAGCAACGATTCTCTAAATGCGTATGCTTTTTTTTTAAATCTTTGCATTTCTCTTCTTTTGAATTGCTTTGATCTTGGGTTGCTACCGCGTGGTGCGCGCCATGAAACTGGCCAAAAAACAGGTCACACACTTTGTCACATACAGAACGATTCACAAGGATTACAACAACAACAACAACAACAACAACTTCGTCGTGTATCAACAACCCTACAAAATCCCAACTCGTGGGACGAGGGGCCGTAAAGACATTCCCTTGTCCTCTCTGTCGAAACGGCGCGTTTTCGCACCTCACGGCACCTACGCTGATGTCGCTCCCACCTTCCGTTGCCGTGGATTCAAATGGGCCCACAACGCACACGAGCTGCACATCCGCGGCAGAGGATGACATGGAGCTGCGCTTTCTCAACCACTGCCTTCGCACCGCTGTCCAGGTGCACTTCCTCGTCACGAGCTCTTTCATTCAGGACGACTGGCGCACCTCTTCTCTGCTCACGGCCGAGACGCAACACTACATGAAATCGCTGCTGCACAAGTACGCTGCCAGCGCTGCCCTGCGAGGACGACTCCTCTCCGGCGACTCGCTCTACTACCTGCAGTGCCTGACGGATGACGACACCCGCGCGGACTTTGTGCGAGTGGCGGCAGCTCCGCTCTTCCCTTTCGCAACTGTCAACTAGTCAACAGCTTCGTGCAAGGGCGGCAGGCGCGAACCGTGAAAAGGCCCACGTTGATTGCGACAAGAATCGAGGGTTTTTTTTTAGCTTTAATGTTGTGCGGCTCTTTTTTCCTTTTTTGTTTAGTGGCGTGTCACTTTGAGTTGAGTTAATCTGCTAGGGAAAGGCCCCCAAACAAGAAATAATCTATCTTCGTTGCTTGAGTCTTTCTCTAGTTTCGGGTAAAAGATGATTGGAAGTCTCAGTTGGAATGAACTCTGGTCATGTAGCAGTTCCCGTCAACGATTGCTAGTGGTGTCTTTTACAAGCAGCAAGGTCACGATCGACTCCAGCGAGCACACACAAACACCAGTTTTTTCCCATCTGCTGCGCTTTTCTTCTTTTTTTTACACTTCACTTCAAATGCTCTCTTTTACTGCTTTCTTTCCACCTTTTCTCCACAGCAGCAACTTTGCAGCACACACACACACACACAGGATAGAGTGTACCTATTAGGTTGCCCGGCGTGCTGTGGTGTTTCGTGGCTGGTTCGACTACACAGCTGCCTTCGATCTAAACATTACTACCAGCGTCATCGCTTGCTCAGAAACTATCTTCTATCTGGGCATTGTTGCACCGTGTAAGCTGAAAAGCAGACCGGCTTTTCCTTTTTTGCTCCTTTTTTTTATTCCTGTGCTCAAGCTCAGATTCATTTACTTCCTTACGCTTTCCGCGCGTGTATCGCATACAGTACTGCGGCTGTCTACACCAGATAGAGTTCTTCCCTTTCCACCTGCTCATAGATACTGTCTCATTCCCCGCCGCATAGAAATCCATTGCGAATCATCACTCTCCTCGCTTTTTCTTTTTCTTTTATTATTGTTCATTTACTCCACACCTGTTTTTTTTTTGGCTCTTCCTCTTTTTTTTTTTTTGCAAGACCAATAGGCGACGTGCTTTAAGGTGATCATGTTGGGCACAGTAGACGAGATCGACTACGATGGCGATCGTGTGCGCAAAGTCATCCTGCGCTTTCCCGCCCTACGCGCCGGCGACTCCGAGGTAGTCAAGGAGGTGCGTGCGTGTGAGCGGATTGGCCAAGGCGCCTTTGGCACCGTGTACCGCGCCGTCTGCGAGGACTACCCGCGACTGGCGCTAAAGATCTCCACCGGCAAGAGTACCCGTCTACGGCAGGAGCTGGATGTGCTGAGCCGCGTGTGCACCAAAGGCCGGCTGCTGCTGCCGCGCTTCGAGTTTGGCGCACTGAACAAGACGGCGGATTTGATCGTCATTGGGATGGAGCTGTGTGTGCCGAGTACCCTGCACGATCTCCTCCTCAGCACCCGCATCACGAGTGAGGCAGAGATGCTCTTCATGGCTTACCAGGTCGTCCAGGCGGTCTCCTACGTGCACGAGGAGGGCTGCATCCACCGCGACATCAAACTGCAGAACTTTGTTTTTGACCTTGACGGAAATCTGAAGCTGATCGACTTTGGCCTCGCCTGCAACTCCCTCAGTCCCCCGGCAGGCGATGTGGTAGCCGGCACTGTGTCCTTCATGTCCCCGGAGATGGCCCACAACGCGCTCCACAAGGACCGCCGTGTCAGCGTTGGCGTGGCAGCGGATGTCTGGTCGCTTGGTATTGTGCTCTTCTCCATCTTCACGCAGCGCAACCCGTACCCGGCGGTAGACGGCCCTGCGCGACAGGGCAGCAGCACGAGTGCCGAGGCCGCCCCACGAGAAGCCTCGAGCGGCAGTGAGAAGCACGGCAAGGGTGACAGCAGTAGCACAGCGAACCCGCATCCAGCGAAGCACAACAACGGCGGGGCAACGGACGTGGGTGCGCAGCAGCGGATGAACGAGCGACTGCTGCGACGGGTGGCTGCTGGTGACTGGCAGTGGCCCGTTGGCGTCGGCGTCTCACAGGACCTGAAGCAGCTCGTGAATTCCATCCTCATCACAAATCCGGAGAAGCGGCCGACGGTGCGGCAGATTCTGCAGCACAAACTGTGGAACCTTCGACGGCGCTACCCACCCGCCGCCGTGGCCGCGTTCCTCGGCGTGCAGGACGACTTCCTGCTCTCGCACGACGAGGCACATCTGTTGCGCGCGGTTGAGGAGCGGAGTGCCGGTGTGACGGCATCGCTGCTGCACAGCCGTGTGCAGAGCCCCGACACGTCCTCCACCATCACCACTGATGCACGAGGCGGACGCAGCGACGTCACACGGAGCGTTGACGAGCACGGCCATTCGCTTTCTTCAGCTCTTCCCACGACGTCGAAGGCACACGGTGATCGCAGCACGAGTAGCGGAGCTCACGGCGCGAAAAACGAGGAGGAGGAGGACCAGCAGCAGCACTCGCAGCCGGTCTCCGGCACGACGACGCCGCCTGTGCGCGGTTCCCTCAAAGTCGTCCAGCGCGGCGGCGAGGGCGGCGTGGACGGCGCCGTGGCGGTGCAGGTGTACGATGTACGCGCCAGCACCCGCAAGCGCAGCAAGCCCATTCGCGAGATTTCGGTGGTGATGGCAGAGGAGACGGCGAAGCGCCGGCAGTCAAAGCCGCGCGGTCGGCAGAAGAAAGCCGCCGTGGGCCCTTTTGCCGCCTCCGCCCCGGCGTCACGCCGACCGTCGCGCGCGTCGTCCCTGGACGGCGGTGGCACACCTGCTGCTGCGGAGGGGGAGGAGCTGGAGGAGCCGCGCCGCGCCTCGTCTGCAGGAGCGACACTGCAGTCTGCGCCGTCGGTGTCCTCGACGACGCGGGCGATGCTTCTCGACGACTGGTCAGACGAGGAGAAGAAGCGGAACGCGGAGGAGGAAGAGGATGAGGGGCGAGGGAGCGACGATGTGGTGGAGGTGCAGCCCCCACCACCACCACCGGTGATCAAGGCGCGAAGTGCGGCTGCGTCGAAGTCCCGCTCACGTCCGCGTCAGGCGCGCAGCCACCATCCACGCAGCAACAACTCTAGCAAAGCTGCCAGTGTGGCGGTGGAGAGGGAAGATGAAGAGGATGCTGTCTTGTTTCAGCGGGAGGAGACGAAGAAAGCCACCGAGACGACCCTCGCAGACTCCTCCGGACCCGCATTTAGTGCGTCCTCGCAGCTGCTGCTCTCGATGACCGACTCGTCCACGCAATCCAAACCGTCGGGTGCAGCAGCGCAGACGACGGACGGCCAGCGCGCCAGTAGCCTGGAGCTTGTCGGAAGGAGCGACACGGACGAGCTGGACTCCTCGGATGCGACGAAGCAGCAACAGCAGCCGCCGCCGCAGCGTCAGAGCAGCGCGAGTGTGAAGTCGGCCGCAGCGGATCGGCGCACGGTGTCGAGTAAACGCCCCCGCGACACGTCGCTGCGTCAGACATCGTCGTCCATCTTCCACGGCGTCACGCGGCCCCTCTCGCAGAGCCAACCGATCACCCCTACTACTACTACCACCCCCGCCGCGGCAGCGGAGACTGCGAGGGCGGAAGGCGAGGCGGTGCTCACCAGCTCCACTGGGCAACACGACGTCACGGTCGCAGCAGGGCCGCCGGTGGACCGCGCGCGCAGCAGGAGAAAAGACGACGTGGCACCCGCAGCGCTTCCACCATCGCGTCATGCCACGCCGGTGCCGCCGCCGCCGCCAACAACGGCACCAACACGAGCGACAACGACGACGCGTGCGCAGCGGGTGGCACTGGAGCTGAGCCTCGACGTTGTGTGGCAGGATGAGGCGGACAAGCGCCGCCTCCTCGCTGCGGTGCTGCAGCTAGAGCACGCCTGGCTGCTCGCCAGTTTTCGCCTCACCATCGAAGAGGATCAGGAGCGCTACTACCTCACCTGGCTGGCCGAGGAGCAGGAGAAGTCCGCCGCCCACCCGCACCGCTTCAAGGCCGTGACGCGGGTAACAAGCAGGAAGTACCAGACGGGCTTCGTGTGCGACCTGTGCCTCTACGAGTTTCTCCCCGATGGACCGGATGGGAAGGATTTGTACTACTTCCACTGCCCCTGCGGCCGCGACCTGTGCCCTGACTGCTACGAGGAGTACCAGCGGCAGTGCACCTGCTCGTGCTGCCGCGTCGTGCACTCAAACAGCTGCGTGCTGCGTGAGCACCTTCTGCAGACGGGCGGAGCGCAGCTGTACGGCCGGCGGAACGGCGTCACTCCCGGCACTGCGGCGCCGCCTGGTGACTACCCAGACTCCCACCGCAGCTCACCCACCAGCACACAGAGTCAGAAGGGCAGCAAGCGGCGGTCGACGGCTGCGGCTTCTAAGGCGGCGTTGCAAGAGGGCCCCACACCACCACGACGCCGCGGCCGGCCACGCCGCTCCGACACGCCCTCCTCCACCCCGGTGTCCCCGCCGGTCAGCCAGTCGGTGACGCGGGCAGGGAAGGACACGGGCCGGCGGCGTCGCAGCGGGGTGGATGCGGCTGCGGCAGCCGCAGCTGCTGCGTTGGATGTCGATGTGGATGCGGAGGCGATGGACGAGGACGAAATTGCACGCATCCACCTGCCGCGTATGTCCGTCGCCGCGATGCAGCAGGAGCGCGTGGAGCCGAGCGTGTTGGAAGATGGGAAGGCACCACGAGGTCGCGGAAGAGGCGGACGGGGCAGAGGCGGAGGTGGCAGAGGGCAAACACACGCAAGCGGCATCACAGCCCCTCCACAACGGCCAGAGGAGGTGGAAGTGAAGCAGCGGCCGGTGGAGCAGCTGCCGGAGGGGCCGTGGCGGCCGTTTGCGCGCTTTAAGAAGGATCGCAGGGAGGAAGCGGCGCGCCAGCCCACGCCGGAGGAGCGCGACGCGCTGCTAAACGGCGAGTGGATGCGCTACTTCTACCTATTCCCCAGCGCATCCCCAGACGCTGGGCGTGGTGCTGCCGCCGCAGAGGAGCCGTACGCGTTCGTCTACCACGCGCAGCCCGGCCGCACCGGCGCTGTCTTCCTCACAAGCGACTTCCCGATGCACTCCGCTGTCTTCTCGATGCTGGAACGGCAGTTTTTTGTGGTAGATCTTGTGGACACCGTGGATGGCGCCGACACGACGCGTGCCACCTCCCTTCTGCGGGCCAAGGCGCAGCCGGACCTGAAGATCGCCTTCCAGGCCCTGCAGGACATCGTGGCGTACGACACGAACATGATGAAGCAGCAGCGCACGCCAGGGACGGTGTCGGTGTACCAGGCCCCGCGCAGCGCCTACAGCTGCAACGGCGAGCCTTTTCTCTACGTGCGGTGGTTCCGCTTCAACGAGGATCGCAGCCTCAGCGCCTTTTTGCTGTCCAACGGGGCGGTGCAGGTGTTTGTGAACAACGAGTACGAGCTGCGGTGGTTCGATGAGAACCGCAAGTTTCTCATCCGCTACAATGGCGTGTGTGAGTTGGTGGAGGACAGCACCTTTGCCCTCGCGCCGGCCATTAACCATCTCTTGTACGATTCCTTCGATGCGTGAGGGCAGAGTTCTGGCGGGCAATCTGAGTTACTTCGACTATGGTTTTTTTTTTCAGTTTTCAGAGAAAAAGGCCGAATGTGCTTCCAACAAAGTCGACGAGAGTTGAATTCTTCTTGCTTTACACATCAATGCCGGCTGTAAGTGAAGGTAAAAACAACAAAAGAACGCTTTTATTGGAGCCGACTTTTTCACATAGACACTCTCTCGTTTCAAAGTGGAGAGGGCACACCTGCAGTGTATCTCCCCATATTTACTGCTTTTTTTTTTGGTTTGGCGTTATTGCACTTCTAAAAAAAAAAATTGTGTTCACTCAAATTACTTGTCACTCTTTTCATGCGTTCACAATGGCTTGATTCTTCGAGGCCCATCGCAACGCGCAATTCCCTTGTCCAGCAGCTGCGCGTTTATGTCAGTATAGCCTCACCATTTTGCAGACTGCAGCTAGTCGACGGAAAGCCATCGGACGAAAGGGCGCAGCCAGCGTAGTTTGAAAAAAGACAATGCTGTCAGTTTTTCGCACATGACTTAAGTTCTACACCTCTCCTGGTGTTGCTTCCACACCACTCCACCATTTTCTTTTTTTAAATCTGCAACTGTCCCATCTCTCTATATGCTTCCTGAATCCTGAACTGCAGTTCTTCGTCCCTTTTTCCCTTTCATTTCCTCGCGTCAGTCTCAATCTGAGGCGATTGCCAGACCGCCAACAGCAACCACAACACGCGAAGATAAAGGAGACGCTCACACAACAGTCGCGCGGCGATGTCTGGTGAAACGTTTCGTGAGCGTACGCTGGCCACGCAGTACCAGCCTCGCCAGTCCCTTCCACCCAACTTTAGCGACGTCCTGAAGGAGTACGCGCGGGAGGTGCTGCGCAACCAGCCGGAGGACATTCTCGAATGGAGCGCAGCCTACTTCAAGGCGCTCGCGCTCGAGACGGACCCTCTGCAGGCAAAGGAGCCACCGGCGGATCACTACATGCCTGTCGTCGACGACCCAGACCGCGCGATGCTGGCGAACAAGATGGTGAAGGTCTTCGCGAGCATGGACCCGGCGGGCAGTGGGCGGCTGCCGCTCGCGGCGGTACGGCAGGCGCTGCAGGACGGCTTCGAGCTGACGGAGCACCAGGTGCTGTACCTCCTCACCGCCCCCTTCACCCAGATCGACGACGAGGGCAGTGGGGCTGACACGATCGAGTACAACACCTTCGCCTACGCCGCCGTCCGCACCGTGCAGTTCTTTCAACAGCAGCGGACGGAGTTCGAGGTGGACAGCGCGGAGAACGCGACGGTGCACGGGATGAACCGCACCGACGTGGAGCAGGGCTTTCTGCGCATCTTCCGACTGCTGGACGAGGCCGGCACCAGTCGGCTGCTCTTTCACGACTTCAAGAGCGCGCTGGAGAACGCGCCGTACCACCTGACCCGGCGTGATATTCGCGTGCTGTGCCAGGAGTGCGTCGTCACCTCGAGTACGGAGGCAGGCGAGGATGCGACGGCCGAGGCGGCGGAGCAGCGGGAGGTGGAGTACGAGCGGGAACTTCCTTTCATGTTCGACCGCCTGCAGCTGGCGGAGGCTTTTACGCTCTTTGACGAGGAGGACCAAGGCGAGTAAAACTGCCATTTGTTGGTTGCGTCGCTGCCTCGCCGTGCTCGTGTTTCTCATGTATACTAGGTGTTTCTTTTTTCCGTTCCCTGTTTTGGTCCGTAGGAATGGTGATGTAGTCTACTGTGCTTCCTTTGTGTAGCCTCTCAGCGGATGAACCCGACAGCTGAAAACAGCAGAAAAGAAAAGATACAGGGCCGACAAGGTAGGCGTTCCACCAGCTACACAGTTATGATAGCTTCTTTTTTTCTAGGTGACGAGCTCATGTGGATAGGCTAAGAGGCTGAACGCAGGAAAAGTGCAGACATGGCAACTTGTTACAGCTGTTCTCTCTGTTTACACCAAAGCTCAGAAGAAGAACAATACGCTCTCCATCTGCCTGCTTTTTTTTTTGTCGAATGAAGACACGTTCTGGCATCCTTGTAGAGTGCTGAAATGACGATACTCCGATAAAAGGCCTGTCACTGAAAGCGCGTCCAGTCTCATTCTACTCTCCTCCTCTTTCTCTTCTCCCTCTTCTGTCGTCACCCTTCTCCGTTTTTCTTTTAATTGTGCTGTTCATGTCACAATGAGGAGCTGGTTCAGTGGCGAAGAAAGTGTTGTCTTCTTGCCATTTCTCTCCTGCAACTTGTTCTATCAGCTGACCAGAGGTTTACCGAGTCACGACAAACCCACACGCACACACACACACGCAAATAAACGACAACAACAAAGAAAGGGTGATGGACACAAACACGCTGCTGGCACTGGCGCAGAGCGCCGTGGACGTCGGCAACGTGAAGGCTGCCTGCGAGTTCTACGACGTGGCCTTAGCGCAGTCACCGAACAACGATGAGGTGTTGGAGGCGTATGCGGAGATCATGATCCACTACGCCCAGGACCCTGCCCGTGCCCAGCAGATGCTTCGCCACGCTATCGAGCTCAACCCGCACCAGGGCTACGTCAAGTACCTCAACTTGGCGCAGCTGTGCGAGGCAGCGGAGGCACTGAAGTGCTACGAGAAGGCCTACCAAATCGCGAGCTTGATGCTGCACGGGTGCCGCAAAAAGAAGATGAAGAAGACGCTGCAGGAGACGATGGCGACGATGTGCTGCGCCGTGGCGGAGCTCTACCTGACGGACCTCTGCTTCAACGAGGATGCCGAGCAGCAGTGCGAGCAGGCGGTGACGCGCGCACTGGAGCTGAATAGCGAGATCGTGGAGCCGCACCAGCTGCAAGCCTCGCTGCGCCTCAGCCAATGCCGACCTGCAGAGGCCCTCGAGGCACTGCGCCGCGCCGTCGACCTTACCCACCGCCTCGGTGAGGAGCACCAGCCGACCTACGAGTCCAAAATCGAGCTCGGCCGCCTACTGATGCAGGTCGAGCCGGCCGAGGCGTTCCAATTTCTCTTAGAAGTCCTCCAGTACGGCGACAACAACCCGTACGTGTGGTTCCTGCTCGGCGAGTGCGCACGGATGCGGGGGCGGTACGTCGACGCGGCGCGGCTGCTGCGGCGGGCACGTGTGATGCTCGTCATCTCGGGCGGCGATGCCGCGGCACTGGCGGAGGTCGATGCTGCTATTGCGGTGTTGGTGCAGGAAATGGGCGGCCCGGAGGTGGCGGCACAGGTGAGCGACCTCGACCATCCAAACCCACTGGAGCTGCTGCAGCCAGAGGAGGAGGAGGCAGAGGCGGGTGAGAATGCAGAGGAGGATCTCGCGGAGCCGGAGTGGGAGTCGTGCGACGAGGACGACGCGTGAGCAGCAATTGGTGTGCTTTTTTCCCTTTAAAGTTGCGTGTAAGTTCGAATAACATGTTTGTTTGTGTCACCGTGCAGTGCGACAACAATCTAAAGTACACATACATGAAGGGATAGGAAAGCTAAGTACAGAAGAAAAAGGTGGGTGACAGGAATAGAGGGGAGTTTTCGATGTGCTTGAGGAGTCGTGGCTCTCACTGAGGTCCCTACACCGTGTCGCGTGCCACGGAGTTGTAGGTGTCGTCTAAGGTGCTTTAACACAGCCATTCCGCGGCAATTAAAGTAGGTGTTTACCTGATGCCAACTCACTCTCTGAGCCTGCCCCTCTTCGCTCTTTTCTGACATCACAACCTACGCTTCTTCACCTGCATTCAGCACCTTCATAGAGAAGCCACCTTAGAGAAAAGAAAAAAAGACAAAGTAATACATTGCTTGAGGTTCGCGCGCACGACGTGACAGTGTGCGTTCTCTCCGTCAGCGATCTGAAAATAAGAAGGGATAGGCTACGCTGTTCTTTTCGCCATGACTGTGTGCGTGTGCGTGTACACTCCAGCAACACCCTCAACCTCTCTCTAGTAGCGCACGGCGTGACCTTCCACACACGCACACACACGCACACACCACCATCACAATCAAGCAGCAACGTTTTCCACTTCGAGATGAGTCTCTTTACGAGACGGGGTAGAGTGGATGTGTCGACCTCCGATAGCGAGATCGACTCCGTCGCCTCCAGCGGCGACCAAAACCCAGACGAGGTAGTCGAGGAACTTGCCCGCATGGCACTCGCCGGCCGCTACTACGGCTCCCCTAAGACGTACGAGACAAATGAGATGCTCCGCGGGCACGGCCTGGCCCGCCGCCCACGCGCCACCGATGCCGCGCCGACCTTCGCCGCCTCGTCGTCTACACCGTCCACCGCCGGCCCATCACCGCCGCTCTCCGCACGACAGTCTGCTGCAGCCTCGCCGTCCTTGACAGCTTCGTCTCCCCAGCGTGGCGCCTCTGCGGCGCGCGGGCGAAAGGGAGACGACGCCGACGTGGCGGCGAGCAAAGCAGCGGACGTCTCGCGAGCGCTGGATCGCATGTACCGCCACCTCGCCCGCGAGTACGCGGCGGAAGTGCAGAAGGGCGGTGCGTCAGCCGGCCCTTCCGGAGGGGTGAAAGTTGGTGAGAGCGGTAGTGCCGATGGCGAGGCGGATGACCCGCCGAAGGCGACGAAGAAGCGACGGCCGCCAGATGAGCTGGCCCTCTCGCGCCTGCTCGCTAAGAACAAGGTGCAGGAGCTGCGCCAGAGAATTCCGTATCACAAGATCAAGGAGCGTGAGGAGGCGGAGCGCAAGGTACACAAGCGCATCCGCGTCCCGCAGAAGGCAGTAATCCTCGGCCGCCGCCTCTACCTCGAAGCGCAGGAGAAGCGCAAGACGGTGCAGGCGATGCAGGACGAGCAGGAGAAGCAGAAGGCAGAGGAGGAGGAGAAGGCGTGCACCTTCCAACCGTCTATCTCACGTTTCGCCACTCGTCTGGCAGCCGTCAGCGGGCACTACACCGTGGAGGACCGCCTCGAAGATCAGGCGGTTCACGACGAGGAGCTGCAGCGTCTGCGCTTTGAGCGGGCAGTGGAGTTGGAGAAGGAGTGCACCTTCACGCCCCGCCTGTCCGTCGGGACGGAGGAGCTCATTGCGCATCAGCGCCGGCGACGCAGTCTCAGCCTCCAGCGTCGACGCAGCCGCTCGCGGTCGCGCTCTGGTCGGCGCCGCGGCTCGTCTTCTGCCGGTGGTAATGGCCAGTCCCACGAGCCTTTTGAGCCCGGCGAACGCCTGTACCGCGACGGGGCGGAGCGCCTGCTGCGCCAGCAGATCCGCCTTCGCAGGGCCGCGGCACGGCAGCAGCACCACGTGGTGGGTGGTCAGCTGCGGCTCTCCGCCGAGGAAGCGAAGGACCTTGCGAGTCGCTTTGAGGCCTGGGCTGCCGCACGAGAGAAGCGGCAGGGGGAGCTGCGAGACGAGGTGGATCGCTTAGCGCGGGAAGGCTCGGGCAGCACAACAGCGGCGGAGAACGCGGGGCCGAGGCGTGGTGTCGTGGTGGCGGCGGGGGCGGAGGGCGAGCGCAGCAACCACCCTCTGCGCCGCGTGCTGAGTCGATCCCCTTCCGCGAAGAGCGCGTCCACCGCACGGCCGAAAAACAGCCCTTTCCTCTCACGGGACGAGGCAGAAGAGCTGGCGGAAGCGGACAGAGCCTCCGGCACCAGCAACGCGAACAACACCAACAACAACCACAGCAGAAGCACCGCCAATACAAGTCTGCTGGCGCCGCCCGTGCACAGTGACGACTTCTCCGTCTCCGTCTCGCAGACCTCCGCACCGTTCCTCGCCACCGCTGCCGCAAACGTCAGACCGACACCCGTCGTCCCTCACCGCAGCTCTGCTGTTGCTGCTGGTGCTGCTGCTGCTTCCTCCTCTGCCAGTTTGCGCAGCGGCGTCCGCTCAGCCGAGCAGGGGGAGCGCTTCTTCGATCACGATGGCCACGACGTTTACGGAGACAGCAGCGATGCACCGCCGCCGCTCCTCGACGCGGCAGCCCGCAAAGCGCAACTCCGCATTCGCCTTGGTGCTCTCTTTTTCAAGTACGCCGTCAACCCCACCGCCACCACCGTCAGCTCAGCAGAAGTGGACCGGCAGGTGCGGCGTTGTTACCCGGAGGACGTGGGAGTCGCCGCAGCTCTGCACGCCTGTTACGACGACGCACATCAGCGGCTGACAAAGCGCGAGTTTATGGCGGCGCTGGCACGCTACGTGGCGGAGAATGGGCCGCAGCCGTGGTGCGTTCCGCACGTGAATCAGCAAAGCACTGTTGATCCACTCGCGGCAGAGCCCCTTCACACGCCTGCAAGTGGACGGTCGAGTAGCCAGGGTGGCAGTGGTGCGGCCTTCCCCGCCTTCTCCGCCGCTGCAGGCGACTTCCTCGCGCGTCTGAACGCCCCTTCGAGCTCGCTGGGCTCTTCGGTGAAGGAGGCGCAGCGCGCAGCGGCGGTGGTTCCGCCACCACCCGCGTCGGTGCGTAGCGCGGCGAGGGCGAACCAAAGCAGCACCCACAGCAGCAGCAGCAACAACTACAGCGGCGCTGGATTGTTGTCTCCGTCTACCACTCCTGCTGGCTCCATGCAGCGCGGTAACGTGGTTGCAGATGCCCCAGTCGACAGCGGTGGAGCGCCAAGCGTCGAGGTATCCGTGTCGTACAACACAGCCCCGTTAGGCACCGCCGTCCCGGACGACTCGCGGCCGCTGCGGACGCACATCTACCGCCGTCATCGCTCGTCAGCGAGCGTTCCCGGAGCTCCCATGGAGAAGCAGCACACGGAAGCCCCAGCGGAGGTGGCGGTGCAACGCCCCCTCCGTGTCAGCGCCGACGTCAATGCAGACGCCAACGAGCCGCAGCCGTCGACGTTGCCGGAAGCAGTCGTGACAGCCGTGACACCAAAGCCCAAGAAGCGCTGCCCGGTCTCTCGCGCGGTGTCGCCGGACAAGGTGCCTGCCGCGCAGCTCGTGCACGGCTATCAAGGGCACGTGGAGCGGCACCGGCGCTCCGTCGAGCACGTCAAGGCGGCTGCGGAGGCGCAGCGTACCCGCGACGACGACGACCAGCAATGCACGTTCCAGCCCACGCTGAACCGTCGCAGCGTGGCACTGAGTGACATAAACGTGGAGAAGCGAATGCTCTACGCACGCGAGCTGCAACTGCGGCGCTACGAACTACAGGTGCTGCGGGAGTCGGTGCTAAAGGCTGTCACCGAGGAAAGCGCTGAGGGCGGAGGTAGTGGCATTTCTCCCGCACCTGCGATGCAACGCACGACAGGCACGACGAAGCGGCCCAACAACGGCGGGAGATCGCGAGGGGTCAAGAGCGCGTTGGAACCAGCAAGGCACGTGCAGACACCACCGCGGCGTCAGGTCACGCCAGCGCCTTCGCCTCGCACAGGCAGCGCTCGTAAGCGCAGTGGAGACAGTGATGTCGTGCTCTCCGCCGCTGCTCAAGGACAGAGCCCGATTATCGACCTCTCCACTCTCTCCAGCAGTACGGCGCATGGCGAACAGAGCGGAGCGACGTTGTCGAGCAAGCCTTCCCCTTCTCGTGACAAACTATGTGAGGTGGAGGGTGTCGGTGGTCACAAGGCAGCTCCCTTGGAAACGGATCGCATGAATGGTGCGGGAGGCGAGGACAAGATTGCCTCTCCAAATGGGTCGCCTTCACCCGCAATCAAAGCCACTGGTACGGCTCTTGGTGAAGCGTTGGTCGCCAACGGTTTACAGGAGGAAGGCTTCAACATCCACGCGCCAGCCGTGCCGCTGCCGCTGCCTGCTGCATCTCACTTCCATGCCACAAAGCCAGACCGAGCTATCTTAGCCTGCGACGACGCACTCACGCCGCGCCGTGCTGCGCGCCAACAGCAGCAACAGAAGGCCACCAAGGCGACACACTGAGAAAAAGGGTCTCGTGAACCTGCTTCGAAAAAAGTCGCCATCAATCTCTCACCTCCCTTTCTCCTGCGTAGTCGTCAGTGGGTATCTGCATAGATTGACTTTCCCTTTTCTTCATCCGTACTACTACATCCTCTCTTTGTTTTTCCTTTTTTTGTTTTGTTTCATTTGACTTAGACTGACTAAACTCAGCTGCTTTTTAGATCAATCCAGTGACTACGCAACGAACGGATGCGTGCTTCCGCACAATTGTTCGAAAGACGGAGGATCGTGTAGTGCCGGCAGGTGTCGACGCCGACCTCTGCCGTTATCTTTGGTGATCACCTCCACCAACACGTTTCGCCCCCTCCTCAATTCTTGTAGGCCATGTGGAAACAGCGAAACTCCCGCGGGTGCAGGAGATACGTGCCATTGATCCGTCGCACTTGCGCAGGCAATGGTACTCCATCGGACATAGCAACGTGCTCTCACGATTTTTTGTCCCTTCACACTATTCACAAAGACACACACACACACACACACACACACACACACAGAAGAGAGTGATTTAGTCGCAACCTTGTCCGCAGTTTTTCTTCCATCGTCTTCTCATTTTTTATCGCTCTTTTCCTCCTTTTGCTCTCACACAACGCACACGTCACTGCAACAATTTCAACGTTTGCTCGAATACCGTTTCACAGCAACGCATAGGTTTCTGTTGAGTTGCTATACTTGTCCATCTCCCCCATTTCTTTTTTTTTCTCTCGTTCTACTTTAGCCATCGTTCCTCTCGTTATGGGCGACCCTTTTGTGCGTCCAGGGCTGGAGTACGCCCCGCACGTGGAGCAGGTGCTGCTGAAGCACGAAGGCACGATGACGTTGGAGACGACCAAAGACGACTGGATGCGGTACCAGCACCGCGACACACTCGCCACCTTGATTGAGAACCGCGACCAGCTCGAGTACCTGTGCCTCGCCGAAAATCTGCCGCCTGCGAAGATGGAGCGCATTCTGCTGGAGCGCATGGTGGATCCGACGGCGAAGCGGTGATGGTGGCGGAGGGACAGTGTGCTATGTGTCGTTGGCGATTCGGAGAAGCTGCGACGTTGCCGTAGTGCGCAATGTGCATGGCTGCGTTTTTTTTTTGGCACCCTTCTGTAGTTCATAGAGCTGTAGCTGTCTTTGCTTGTTTTGCTGCGTTCCGCTTTTGTTCGTGTAACATACTCTAAAGTACAATAAAACAGCGCGACTAAACGAGTCCATCTACGTCACGTGCAGCACATGAATGTAATGACTTCTACTGTAGCAGAGCCTTTTTTTTCGCCTTCTTTCTTTCTTCCAGAAAACAGCTGTGGCTAGGAAAGTAGAGCACGTCTTTCAGGTCTTGTAAAGAGGAAAAAGAAACACGCATTAGCGATCACTTCGACTTTTTCTTATTCTCATGTCTTTCTCATCTCGCACTACTCATGCAAAACAAATCCTAGAGTTTTCTGCGTGCAGCTACCGATTGCAAGCAACCTCGTTCACACAGGCATTGATAGACGAACGAAGCAGCATAGCAAAAGGAAGGAAAAAAAGGGAGTATCTGTCACTGGTGCAGATGCGTCGCGCAGCTGTCAGTTGCTGCTGTGGTGGACTCGTCAGCTCCTCCACTGCCCAGTGGCCCGCTGGTACAAACGCAAGCGCGACGACGCAGCGGCGATGGCAGACGCGCATCCCCAGCAAAGGCTACCGAGAACAGCCGAGCACCATTCCCGACCGCATTAAGGACGCCATGGGCGTCTTCGGCTCCGACATGCACAACATCACCTCCGAGGAGGACCCACCCTACGTGCCGGAGCAGCAGCGGCGACAGATGCTGCACGAGGTGATGACGAGCACGCAAAACCACAAACACATGTCCAAGTTGGACCGCCTCCGCACCGCCCTCGACGCCGTGCGCAACGAGCCACCCGAGAGCGACAAGTGGCAGGAGGTGTACATGTTCCTGCGCACGACGGAGATGTGCGGGGAGGTGATGCGCAATGACACGGACGTTTTCCCAAAAGGGCAGAAGCTGTGGATTGAGTTGGAGCTGTGCGAGGAGAAGCGCGTGCCGACGCTGCTGAAGCTGCCGAATGGGATGCCGGTGCTGCCGATCTTCAGCTTGGAGGAGTACCACGACCACTTCATGGGCCGCACCGACTCCTTTGAGGCGTGCTGGTTCCCTGTCCCGCGCGGCGGCTCGCAGTGGGAGGAGTTCTGCAAGCTGCCCTTCCCGGTCTGCGTGACCGGCGGCATCCAGCACTTCAGCATGCTCGCCACCGTCGCCCTTGGTGGCCCGCAGCTGGGCATCCTGCTCAACCCGGGTCAGCGCACGAGCAAGTTCATCACCTACCCGGAGATGGTCACCCTCACCCAGATGAAGCGGCAGAAGAGCAAGGAGCGCAACTTGTCACTCAAAGTGCCGTCGGCGGACGGCACGGAGGGGACGGACTTCATCTTTGATGTGAACTTGATGACCACCTTTGACACTACCAAAATGCCGCTGGTGCGAGTGGAGCCGCAGGAGCTGCCGGCGCTGCTGCAGGCACGTCCGCCCCTCCCACCCGTGGCGCAGCTGGAGCTCCAGCTGTTGCTGCACAAGTACGAAGAAATTCACGCAGTGTACATCCGCACCGTGGACCGGCCGAAGTGGCGCACTGTGTTTGGGGCGTCGGAGAAGATGACGCAGATCGACGTGGTGTGCGACCCGACGCGGAAGCCGGACAAGGCGTTCTTCACCCACCTGCAGCGCTGGAGCTTCATGAAGGAGTTCAACAGCGACGTGCACGTGGAGTTGACGAGCGCCGCGCCGACGCAAGATGCGTCGTCGGGCAATGCGTTCATGTGCGTCTACACGCAGCAGGACGTGGCGCTGCTGCGTTCCATGGCAACGTTCACTGGACACACGCTGGCGGACCAGCTGGGCTTCAATGAGCCTATCGCCGATGCGCACGGCAACAAGCCGTACGAGCGCTACGTCAGCTACCACTAAGACGAAAGCACGTGTGCGCCGCACTTCACGGATCTGGCACTGCTTCGTTCGCTCTTTTTTTTTTTTGAGGCTGGCCATGACCTGCACTGTCACGCTGAAAGAGGTGCTGTGCCGCCGTGTTGAGAAAAAACGGGTTACAGAGGTTGTGGTGAGTTTGGCGTGATCACAGGATATGTGTCGAGAGACACCACTAAAGAGCAACAAACAACGATTTAAAAAAAAAATTGAAGACGAAAAAGGTTGTCGTGCACCTGACCTTTCCTTTTTTGTCGTGATTTACGAGGGAGAATGGCGCTGGGACGGCTTGCCAATCTTCTTGTACGACCGGACGGGAGGGAGAGTTCGCTCTACGTCAAGGCTTGCGACCAACGTACCGCAAACAGACAGCATCAACTCTGCCCCTTGCCTTTTTACTGCTTTTGCGTTCTGATCACCATCGACCACCTGTCTCTCTACTCAACGCACCTTCTTTTTTTTTGTAACAGAAAAGAAAAGAAAAAAGCAAAGGCCTCCCGCACGAGACAAACACCCACACTTTTGCGTCATGTCCTTCATCAAAGGCTCAAAGGCGGCGCAGGACGTCATCCAGTTCCTGCACACCATGGGACGCCTCAAGGACACCCCACGCCGCGGCTGGGTCGACAACGCCTTGCCCAACCCCGAGTCCATCAGCGATCACATGTACCGCATGTCGCTCATGTGCATGATGTGCCCCGACACCTCGCTGAACCGTGACAAGATGATCCGCATGGCGCTCTGCCACGACACGGGAGAGAGCATCATCGGAGACATCTCACCTGCCATGAAGGTGCCGAAGGAGGTGAAGAAGCAGCAGGAGACGCAGGCGGTCCAGGACCTCTGCTCGCTCGTCTCCTCGTCGCCGGACACGACCTTCAGCAGGGAGCTTGGTGACCTCTTCAACGAGTACGAGGCGCAGGAGACGGCGGAGGCGCACTTTGTGAAGGACATGGACCTGCTGGAGATGATCGTGCAGGCGCATGGGTATGAGCAGATGAATCCGGGGAAGGACCTGAGCAGCTTCTTCTCGTCTGGCAAAAACATCCAGCACCCATGGGCACGCGCCATCTTCGAAACCCTGCAAGAGACGCGTCCGTTTCTGCAGTGGCAGAGGGAGCAACAGCAGAAGACGGAGTCCAACATGTGAAGTGTCTGGTGCGCGTTGACAAGTAAGATAGGACTAGTCCACGTTGTTGGTGTTTCCTAAGTTGGACACTTTTGTTTTTGTCTTTTCTCTGTGTGTGTCACAGATTGCAACGTTAAGGTTTGTTAACACAAAAATGACTCCTGAAACACCTTCGTGCTTGTAAAAAAAAAAAAATATTTCCACCCGACGCAGTGGTGGACGCGTAAACTCTACTCACGTACGCTCTCCCTAGCTGATCTCGAAACAGTCACAGTACGTCTTTGTATTTCCAACGAGAAAACCAACGTGGATGCTGTACAAACTGTTTGGATGCTGCTTTGACTTGCAACGTGTCTGCCCTAACTTTTCTTGTCCGTTTTTCCTCTTCATTCTACTTTGCGCACCGTCAGTAGCGCGAATTGAAGAAAACAACAGCATCAACAGCAACAACAACACCCTACCCCTTTCCTCCTTTCCCACGCTTGTTAACGTGGCGTCAGAGTGGAGAACACGTGAAGGCTCACCTTTCACCTCTTTCAACACATACTTTTTCTTTTTCTGTGTAACTGCTTGAACTACTGCCTTTTTGTTCGCTTTCCATCAACCATGGCCCACTACGGTGACCCAGAGGCGCACCGATGCATCTTGGAGGAAGTCGCTGCACGCCCCGCCGCACCGCGGCTCATTGCCTACCTGCGTGCCGCCGTGATGGGCTCACAGGGCTCTGACGTCGGCTTGCAGCAACTCCGCCGTTTCCCCGGCGCCATTGAGCAGCCGGGCCCGTACCTGAAAGTCACCCTTGCGCTGCTTTCCATGACGGTCCTCGCCTCCGCCGCCAAACCGGCTTTCCGCCGCGAACAGCAGCGGGTGTACGAACTCCTCGCACGCGAGCGCGCTACCCTTATCCAGCAGGGCGAGCAACTGCGGACGAGCCGCAGCGATGGCAACGACGGCAGCACCAGTGGCAGTCCGATGGTGTGGAGCGTCGCTGGTGGGTCTTCGAGTGTGCCGGTCAACCTCTCCTGTTCGGATATCAGCAGCGCGTCCGCCACCGTGGCGGCTGCTGCTGCGGCTGCTGGTGGCATCTCCTCCGTGCTCGTCGGTAGCGCCGTGGATGGCGGTAGGGCCGGGGAGGATGGCGAGAGCCTGTCCCCGATGCAGCGGTGGGAGCAGGCGATGGACATCTTGAACTACTGCGAGGCCTACGCGAACTACCTCAGCGGGTTCACAGTGCTGTGGTATGAGCTCTTCGGGCCACACTACTACTACGACAGTGGCCCCAGCAGCTACGGCGCGGACGGTGACGGGGATGCGGCGGGGCTGCCGGCGAGCCCGGCGTCCGGCGAGTGGGCATCGAGCTCCTCCCCGTCATCGCCGCTGTCGCCGTCGATGGCCTCGCCGCGGTCCTCGTCCACGCAGCGAGGGCCACAGGTGCCACCGCACCTCTACGCCGTGCGCTGGAGCGAAATCTTAACGCCGCCGCGCCGTGCCTGGTTTCACGGCCTCCACAACGTTGTCAAGGAGCTGCTCGTGCGCCTCCTCACGCGCGAGCTGCCGCTGGAGCTGTACGCACTCTTCATCCAGTACGCGAATCTCTCGCTGCGCGTCTACCTCCTTCAGACGCTCGCTGAGGTCTTCGAGTGGACTTCGCACTACCTGGACGTGCTGTGCTACGTGCACGTGATGCGACAGAGCTACAGCATCCAGTGCGAGATGTCGGAGCTGCAGCGCATCTGGGCCTCCTTTGGCCTCTTCGACAACCATTTTATCGACGACTGCCGCGAGTTCAACAAGATGTACACGGAGTCGCAGGGGGCCTTCTCGGAGCAGCAGGTGATGGTGAGCCAAGCGCAGGCGGCCAACGCCAATACTGCGGCAGGGCGGCCGCCGCTCCTGTCCACCGCATCCAACACCCCTCATTCCACCACTGTGTCCCCTGGAGGACGTCTGCAGGACTTACAACAGCAGCAACGCAGCAACAGTGGGGAGGCTGCGGCAGGGCTGACCGCAGCTGGACCCCGCGTGCCCTTCGCGTTCTCGACCGCCGACACCGAGCCTGTCTTTTCCGCCTCTTTTACCGTGGCGCACACCAGCACGGCCGCCGCCGCCGCCGCCGCCGCCGCCGCTGGTGCTGCCGTTGGGTCGGCCAACGCGGTGTCGGGTAGCGTGAACGGCGCGATGCAGCGGATGTTTCCCCTCCGTGGCGCGATGGGCAACGCGTCGTCGTCCGATGCTGCCGACGCGGCTCACTCGAGTGCGTCCACCAGCCCCGACGACGAGGCGCTCTCCTCCGCCAGCGAAGCCGCCGCAGAGACCGACGCCCGCACGACGAAGCGGGCCGTCTACCTCCCCTTGTTCTACACGTGCTGCTGCTTCACCTGGATCTTGCAGCGCACCTTCTGGAGCATGTACGGCCGCAGCTCGCTGCTGCTGGAGAGCTGTCTGGGAAACGAGGTGGCGCCGCAGGTGCTACGCGTCGGCGTGGCCGGCGTGGCGGACAGCGGCAATGCAGCGCTCTTCACCGCGACGTCGCTGGGGGCACGTCGGCGTGGCACCGCTGCGACGGCGCTGAGTGGCGCAGCTGCTGCTGCTGGTGCTGCGGGAGGCCCGCCGAACCACCGCACGACGTCACCGGCGAGGGCGACTCGCACACCGCAGCCCATGATGGTGCCGGTGGATGGTTCGGCGGCTGGTGGGGAGCGGCGGGGGACGTTGGCAGCTGCAGTGACACCCGCCAACATGTCCGGTGGGCAGCTGAGTGGTGCATCGCGTGCGGAGAGCCCACTGTGTCCTGATGGGTCTGCCGCTGCGGCTGCTGCTGGTCGCCCACCGCAGGTACCGCGTACACCGCTGCCACAGGCGCCGTCGTTGCAAGCAAGCGGTCAGAGTAAGCGGAGCGCGAGCCCCACCCAAACGACCACTGCTGGGCGGACACCGCCCGCGAGACGCCCGCCACTGTCACCCAACAGTGCCACAGTTGCGGCGACGGCTGCTGGTGGTGCTTCACGAGGGGCTGTGGCGGCACCGGGCAGGGAGTCGACTGGGCTGGCAGTGCGGTGGCGTTCACTGTTGGGGAAGCTCATCACCCGGCGATCGCACCAGCCTCACTCGTGCACCAGCGACGGCTCTCCGCTGCCGTCTGAAGCGAGTCTGCACCACAGCGAGGAACAGCACAGTGGTGCTGCGGCCCCTCTCTCCACTGCGTCTCCACTCAGTCACACGACAGCGCCGCAACCCGCCGGCACACAGACGGAAAATGAGGAGGCGGAGTGCGCTGCGGCGGAGACAACAGCGGCGGCGGCAGCGTCACTGTCGCTCACCTGCTCTGGCGCCCCCTTCTTTCTCCAGTACACCCACCGCGCACGTGAGATCCAGCTCTACGAGGATCCGTCGGCCAGCTTCTCCGGCAGCGACGCCGACTCGGACACCGCCTTCTTCGAGGAGTTCCACTTTTTACGGGAGACGGGCTGCTACGTGCTGTCCCACGCTCTCCGCAACCTCACCTGCTACCCCCGCTACCCCGTGACGTTGCTGATCTTCACCGACAACACACGTCGCCCTGGGCGGGTCTCGTGGTGCGACCACAAGTTCTCCGTTCTTGCGTCCTCCGTGGAGGATCGCGAGGAGCGACGCGGGGTGACGCCGTGGGTGCTGTGCGCCGTCATCCCACACACGCGGCTCTCCTCGGACGGCGCGGTGCGTGCGCAGCAGGGGGAGCGGCTGCTGCAGCACGTTGTGTTTCAGGTCGCCGGGGCGAAGAGCTCGCGCGTGTGCTTCTGCACGACCAACTCCGTCTTCTACGCGTTAAATGGTGGGGCCGACATGGATGGCGGTCGGCTGTACTTTGTGCTACACCTGCACGTGCCGAACGCGGTCGGCGACGGGGGGAAGGTGTCCACGGAGGAGGTGATGCGAGAGGAGCGCCAGTGGGCGTTCCGCGAACTGGGGGAGCTGCATTGTGGCTGGGCGATGCCGTGCACGTGCAACGAGGCGCTGAAGGTTGCGTTTCAGGTTGGACCCGTTGCCGACCAAAGCGTGGGGATCTGAGAGGTCTCTTTCTTCTTGTTTTCTTTTTCTTTGGCTTGTGCTTACTACCCCGCTGAAAAAATGAGCAATGCAACACGACAAACGGGCAACAATAGTAGCAACAAGAGCACGCTTTTCCTCCTTCAGCAGCTGGTCGATTGCCACCCGTTTCTGTCCTCCAGTTGTACACCGTAGTAACAGGTGACGGAAATGTGCTCACTGCGCCGCACCGGAAATGGCGTTTGTGGCGTGTTTCTGTGTTCCTCGAATGGCCCAGAAGTCTCACGCGATATCTTCAGCTTCTTTGCTGTTTTCATGCGCGTTGTTGTGGTCCAGCAGCATCACACGTATTTAGGACACTTGTTTTCTTCTTTTTTCTCCCTTTCCTTCTTTCTATCCATCCTCACTTTGTGCTTATTTCCCCAAATCACCACACACCTCGACGTGAATAGCCACTCCAAAAAAGAACTACTGCATCGTAGTCACATTACTACTTGACGGCTTCATACGCATTTCCTCGTTTACTGAACGCACCATTTGCGTATTTACTTAACACCTTTAGGTCCAAATACACTTTTTTCTTCCTTCCATCTAAACCATACCGTTACATCACTCTAGATCCTTTTTCTTTTTTTCTTTTCAGCGCATCTTTTTTTTGTAAATTCTTTTCGTCCCTTTTCAAGTCGTCGTTGCAGTACTTCAGGTCCTGTCAACAGTTTTCGGAGCAGCTGCCGCGTTCGCCACCTCCTGTTCGCGTTCCCTGCCACCCATCACTCCTCCATCGCCATGAGCGCTGTCAACGTCCCGGCGGCCACCGTGCCGGCACCGCGGCTGCGCGCACGGCCCGTCAACACGAGCCACGTGACCACCACCCTCAAGGCGTCGACGACGACGGCGTCCACGAAGGCCTCCGTGACAAAGCGAGTAGCCTCGCCGAAGTCGTCCACCGTTCGTCCGCGCACACCAGCCTCCACGACGACAGCGGCGACCACCGCCACCACCGCCGCCGCTGTCCCGCTCACATCTTCGTCTGTGACGCGCCGCACGCGCAGTAACGTGAAGGCGGTGGCACCAGGCCGCGTGCCTGCCACCAGCATCGATGAAAACAACCATGGTGCATTCGTCTCTGCCGGCGCACCGCTGACGTCGATCCCCACAAATACCTCGCACCTCTCCGGCCGTGGCAAAACAGTGCACGCCAACACCTTGCAAAAGACGGGCTCGCGCAACAACAAGCTCGGCTCGTCGGCCGTGTTGCACAACAGCCGGTGTGCGTCACGGCTGGATTCCGTCTGCAGCAGCCTGCCTGGCAGCGGCAGCGAGCGTGGGTCGGCGCATCGCTTGCGGCCGCCGGTGCCACACCTCGGCCAGGTGACTCGCACCGCCCCCCTCACCCGCGCCGCCACGGCGGAGTGCGTCATCCGGTCAGCTCACCAGCCCGCCGCTGCGGAGTCGCGCAAAAAGTCGTCACCGCCGCCGGAGTCGACATTCGGCAGTCGCACACAGTCTGCACACGACTTGGTGGCGCCACCGCTGCCGCCGTCCCCGCGTCGCGCTGCAGCGCCGCCGAACCCGACCACAGCGGCTCTGTCTCCACCGGCTCCCGCCGCACCGGGACGCACCTTCGCCTCTGCCCCGGCGTCGCGTGTGAGTTCGGTCAACTCGCGTCTTGCGGAAGGGAAGGCCGCCCCTGCCTCGCGTGGCGCGACGCGGACGCGGGTGGTGCGCACAGCCGGCAAACGCAGCGCCAGCAGCAACAGCGACGTGGCTGGCGTCACCGCAGCACCGTTCAACACCCCGCCACCCCCTGGCGTGCCGGCCGCCTTCGCCGCTGCACCGCCACGGTCAGCCGGGGTGCGGCCCCTCCTCGCCGCCAGCCGCCGCCTCGCGCAGAAGGAGAGCGCGGCTGCCGGGTTGCGTCTGCGCAGCACCAACGCCGCATCCACCGCAACCACAACGGCGGCGGCGACACCGCAAGCGGAAGGCAGCAGGCGAACGGCGTCGCGGCAAGCCCCGCTGTCGGCTCGCCGAGTCGCCGGATCGTCGCCGTCTCGCAAGGCGACGCGGAAACCGTCTGGCGCCGCTGCCGGCACAGCGACAGATGCCGCGCTTACACTTCCCCCTCCGCCGTCGTCGAAGTTTCAGCAGACGCACACGGGCTGCCCGCCTCCGCTGTCCTTTGGCGGCAATGTTCGCGGCGCCAACAACCACCACAACAACACCGGCACTGTGCCGAAAGGGCCCGTGTCGCCCATCAAGCGCACCTCCACGGCGTGCCCCAGCGGTGCGCAGGTGTACGCGCCGGCGCCGCTGTTGGACGACGACGCGGCGCGTGACTCCACCACCCTCGGCAGCGGCAGCGCCGGCGCGGCGGGTGGGGCGGTGGTCGTGCCGGACGCCGCCTTCTCCTGCCCGTGGCTGAAGCCTGGCGCCTTCTCGACGCCGACGAACCGCGATGGCGGTCGCGAGTCGAGTGAGGCGCCGACGGTGCCCTACGAAGGCTCCACTGGCCAGCGTGCGTCACTCTCCCTCTCGCCGCGCACCGACTTCGACTCCATGTCCGTCTCTGGACGCCTGAGCTACGGGATGTAAAGGAGCCGAAAGAAAAAAAACAAAAGGGTGAGCGTTGAGAACTGTGGTGTGCAGCTCATTTATTTTGTTATTGTTGTTGTTTGCTGCGGCCAGCGAGTCTCGTGAAGAAATTAAATCTGTACGCTGTAGTGACTTGTGTGTAGCAGCAGGAACGGAGCTGTTCACTGCAATACGATGCGGAGGAAAGGACAAATAGTACAATAAAAAAAGGTGTGTGAGGTCTGGTCGTTGGTTGTATTTTGGTTGTGATTTCGTTTCCATGATAGAGTTGTTTACCTCTCTGCAGGTCGGTTTCTTAGACTTGATACCTTCCTTTTTTTTTTACAGTTTTCTGTAGGCTCTCATTCTCTTATGTTTCTTGTTTCCAGTTTTAGATCTCTAGACTCGTTTGTTTTCGATTTCTGTTTCCCTCACCCGACAAGAAAGCAACCCCCCCAGAAAAACAATGCATGTATTACTCGTAAAGGCAACATCTTTTTTTATTTTTCCTTGTGTTTCTTTTGTCCAAATGCGCTTTTTTTTGTTCTTTCACCGACGCGCTGTGTCTTTCTCAGCACTTTCCAATACAATCGAGCTTCCTTACCTTGTAAGAACGACTGAATGCGAAGAAAAAGAAGTAGTTGTAGAGGCCCTCACGCCTTACAAAAAAAAAACGACTCAGACCTTTGTGCTGCACCGCGAAGTGCAGCTGGACTGCTGCGTGCGTGGAGAGTTGACCTCTCTACCGCAAAGCAGAATACCCAAATGCACCTGTATGGAGGAAAGCCTCTTTTGGAAAGCCATCGTGTTGAGAGTCACCGATAGTCGTCTTGTTACCTCATCGAGCAAGTTTTTTTTTTAGATTCGATAGATAGGGGTTGCATTTGAGGCTTCCTTGTGTTCCGCCCTTTCACCCTCTCAACAACGAATCTCCTCCACGCGCACTCTTTTTCTCACCTTTGCACCGCTATCACCACACTACCGTTCGTTGCGACGACACACACGCACTACAACAACACGCTGACCGTCAACGGCACGCCAGCTCTTTTTCAAAGTTCCCAAACAAAAATTGAAATAACAAAAACCAAAAAAGAAAATCTCAGTATAACAAACAGATATTTTACCTTTAGTCTTTTTTCTTTCTTCGTCTTTTCTTTACTAACTTTCATCTTTTTTCGGATCTTTCTTTCCTATTAGTCATTCTTTTCGTCTCTTTGTTTATCTCCTAAATAAAGCAAGCTCTGTCTTCTAACCCTTTGCTCTCTGCAAACACACACCCACACCCAGACACTCGTCTCGTATCTATCATCACAATGGCTTTCTCTGGTCCTAACCCGTCCATCTGGGTCGGTGGCCTTGACCCCGAGCTGAACGAGCAGAAGCTGTACGACTACTTCGTTCGCATCGGTCCCGTCGCCTCCGTCCGCGTGTGCGTCGACTCCGCCACGCAGAAGTCGCTCGGCTACGGCTACGTGAACTTCCAGGACCCGGCCGACGCCGAGAAGGCGCTCGACCAGGCCGGCTCGAAGCTCGGCTCCCGCTTCCTGCGCATCGCCAAGATCCAGCGCGACCCGTCGAAGCGCCGCTCCGGGGTGAACAACATCCTCGTCAAGAAGCTGCCGAAGAGCGTCGACACCTTCGCGCTGAAGGAGATGTTCGGCAAGTTTGGCCGCCTCACCGCGATCGGCCTGGCCTGCGATGAGAAGGGTGAGTCCCGCGGCTACGCGCGCATCTCGTTTGAGCGGGAGGAGAGCGCCGTCGATGCGGTGAAGGAGATGGACGGGATGGAGATGGATGGCCAGGCGATCGTGGTGGAGCGCTACCAGGCGCAGCACCGCGACGAGCTGCTGAAGCAGTTCACGAACCTGTACGTCAAGAACCTCGACCCCGCCGTGACGGACGACAAGCTGCGTGCCTTCTTCGCCAAGTACGGCGAGGTCAGCTCGGCCAAGGTGCGCGACCTGGGTGATGTGCAGAGTGAGGTTGGCCTCGGCTACGTCGCCTTCGACAAGCACGAGGATGCCGCGAAGGCCGTGGAGGAGCTGAACGGCAAGGAGTGCGAGATCGCCAAGGCGGGTGCGCCGCTCGACGTCAGCCGCTTCCGCTCCCGCGAGGAGCGCCAGCGCGACCGCGAGCGCCAGCGCCGCGAGCGTGCCCAGCAGCACAGCAAGTACCCGAACCTGTACGTGAAGGGCTTCGATGACACCGTGACGAGCGAGCGCCTGGAGGAGCTCTTCCAGCGCTACGGTGAGACGGTCTCCGTCACCGTGATGACCGACAAGGACACCGGCATGTCGCGCTGCTTCGGCTTCGTCTCGATGAAGGACCAGAACGCCGCCTCGCAGGCCATCCAGGAGCTGAACGGCAGCACCTTCCTCAGCCCCCGCCCGCTCTTCGTCACCTACGCCCTGCGCAAGGACGCCCGCCGCCAGAACCTCGAGGAGCGCAGCAAGCAGTTCCGCATGCGCCAGAACCCGATGAACGGCCCCGGCATGGGTGGCATGCCCCCGATGGGCTTCATGGGCCCGCAGATGTTCAACAACGTCAACATGCCCTTCATGAACCCCCGCATGCCGATGATGCCGATGAACGGCATGAACGGCATGAACAGCATGGGTGGCATGAACCGCCCCATGGCGCCGAACGCGATGAGCCAGATGCGCTCCCGCCCGATGCCGCAGAAGCCGCCGATGCAGTCCCTCATGCCGCAGCAGCACCAGCAGGCCCCGCCGCAGGGCCAGAACCTCGCCGCCGTGCTGGCCAACCTCAACCCCGAGCAGCAGAAGAACGTGCTCGGCGAGCGTCTGTACAGCTACATTGTGCGCAACCACCCGTCCGTGGCGGCCAAGATCACCGGTATGCTGCTCGAGATGGACAACGCGGAGATTCTCAACATGCTGGACTCTCCCGCCGTGCTGGACAGCAAGATTGCCGAGGCGCAGGACGTGCTGAACCGCCACATGAGCGTTTAAAGAACGTAGGACGACCACCCTGCATGGCGTGTGTCTCTGTCGCTGTCCCATTGCCTTTTGTTTTGTTGAAAGATGGGAAGCACCAGCGAGTGGTGTACATGGAAGAAGAGAAAAAGGACAAAGACGATAGAATACACACACACACACGCATACACACACGAAACCAACACGAAGACACAGAACTCTGAATGCAATAAGCGTTTTCTTCTTCTTTTTTCTTCGATACTCACACACGCGCTTTTGCGAATGCCGGAATGAAAGCTGTCACAAGAGTTATTGCTAAACTGAATTCTTTTGCCCTTTTTTATTATATCTTCTTTAACGATGAAAAAAAAATTAAAAAAGTGCAAGCAGTAATTTGCGTGATGCGCATTTTTCTCTTCCAGGGTCAAGCTTTGTGCTTGTGAGATCGGAGAAGAAGAAATACGAGTCGAACAACCTTTTTTTTTGCTTTCATTGTTGTTGGTGCGCACAGATTAACTCTCTGCGTTTGTTTCCTGCGGCCTTGGCGCACAAGAAGTGAAAAAGCTCTCTTTTTTTTTTTGAATTCGAGGCTGCGCTTCACGTCGCACGGGTTCGCATCTTTTGGATTGAAAGAACTTTTTGTTTTGTGTGATTTCCCCTTTATGGATACATTAAAGCATAGTGGTCTGGTGACGGGATGCTGATTCGCTGCGCCAACTACCATTAGAGGAGGCATCGCTTCTTTTCCACAGTTTACCGACCAAGCAAAAAACACTCTTTCTTGTTTGTTTTCGGTGCGTTGGGTGTTTGTATTTCTGCCGTTGATTTCGTTTTGTTTTTGTCTTTTCACTTTCAGCTGGCGTTTCAGTTGTTCCGATTCAAGTGTTTTTTTTATTAATCCTTAGTTTTTTTTTCTTGGGAATTATCATGGAAAGAGCTGTTATTGTATTAGTTTCTTCTTTTTTTTCTTTTCTTGTTTCTTTGGTGGGCGTTGTGGATTGCAGATGCCGGCATGTGTGCATCTGTGTGCTTTACGTCAACTGAGGCGAGCGAAGGTGGCACACACAAAACGCCAGCGGCGTGTAGCGCGTAGCAACACTGAAGGGGAAGGGTCACACGAGAGTGGGTCGAAACGCCTAGCGGAGGTTCACTAGCAGCGCTAGGGACGTTAGCTCCATCTCAAACTCTGGCAGCTTTCTTGCTGTTGGTAGACGATCCTGTTCTTTTTTTTTCTCAACTGCAGCGCTCCTTTCTTCTGTCGTTGATGTGCTCACCTCGTATCTGAAGGTGTTCGTAAGCTGCGCCGTCAGCTGTTGTTTGTCTGGATACCCAGCACGTCTGTAGAATTGCTCACTGAGAGTAACTTGGTGATCTCCTTTCTCTTCTGTCTGCGTTTTTTTTTTCTCCTTCCTTTTGTCTGTTTCATGTTTTCGTTTTCTCTCTCCCGGTTACACTCTGACATGCTTAACCAAAGGTGCAAGAAAAAAAAAAGTATTTTTCTTCTTCGAATTAGTTTGATCTGCCTTGATGCTTCAGTGCTGTTTCTTGCTTCGTTTAATTGCCGTTCGTTTCTTCTTTTGCAACTTCGATTGCCTCGAAGGACGGCGCGTACAATTGAGCTGCAGGAGCTGCCTTAGAAATAAGAAACACACAAACACAAAAAACGTGTGTGTTTCCGCTTTTTTTTTTGTCCCCAGTCAAGCGACCTTTCATTCTCTGTTGTACAGATGAAATTTTAAAAAACTATCTTCCACAATTTATCTAATTCAGTTTTCATTTTCTTTATCTTTGCTAATACTATTAGATGTGTGGGAGTGTTGGTTAAAAAAAAATAAAGGCATCTCAAGCAGAAGAAGAAGAAGGGAACTGCACTTTGATTTTTGACATGCGATGCATCTCGGCAAAAGAAAAAGAGAAACGTGAAGGGAGTCAGTGAGTATATTCTGAAGATTAAGTGTGCATCTTCTCCGCTCAAAAAAGGAGGGATGCAACAACAACAACGAAAAGCCGACTGGAAAACGCTGCTTTCGTTTTGCTTTTTGAGAAAGCAGCAGCCTGTGACGAGGAAAGTTTGTGCTCCCCGCAGGGAGACACCTTTTTTTTTTGTGTGTGTGCTTTGTCTTTTTTTTCTTTTCTGGATGCTAATAGTGCCTCTTCTGGTTGTCTTCTACCTTCTTTTCAAACAGGTTTGTTGGTAGTGAAAAAGGCCAACTGTGTGTATATATAGATGGATATACTGCCTTCGCTTTCCCCTAACTCGGTGACTGTTGCACTGCCGCATCTCTGCGTCGGCGTGCATTCGCTGCCGCGCGCTGTTCGCTCTTCTTCCCTCTTTATCTGTGGCCGACGGAACACATTCGTGTGGAAGCAAATGTAAAGAGAGAAGGAGCGTGCCTTTTTTTTTTCTATTAGTGCGCGCGGTACCGGACTGCGTCTGTCTTTTTTTTCCTCATCGCATCTTGGTACTCCCCTGGGATGAGTTTTTTACGCACCGACTGCAGTATCACCCCGGTGGAGTGAAGGTGAAGTAGAAGAAATGAAATAATTGAGAAACAACTAAGAAAAGAGAAGAACAAGAAATAGAAAGAAAGGTGAATGTGTGGAACACGTTTCAGTGTTTAATCTTCTCAAGGCTCTTGTTCATCGCGTGCATTGGTTTCTCCTTTTTCTTGTTGGAAGCGGTGCCGAAAAGAAAAGGGAATATCTACGTAAAAAAAAAAGAGAAAAGAATGAGTACACTGTAGGTGTAAGAGAGACGTGCGGCAATTTGTTTCCTTTCTCTGCAAGCACGAGGAAGAGGCTCATACGAAGGCTAGAGCGATGAGACCCAAAGAGAGAAAAAGAATCTGTTTATAAAAACAACAACAACCGAAAGGTGTTTGGAGGTGAGACAGCTTTTTTGATTGCAAGCTTTCAAGAAAGCCCCTTTTGTGCTCGTCCTGCAGCTCTCTTCTGTGTTACTTCTCCCTTTTCCAATTAAGGAAGCACTTTGTTTGTACTGATCTTTTCCTATTTGATGGTGCGTTTGGAGTTCTTTTTTAAAGCATGAGCAGACCCGCACACTGTACCACCTCCTTTCTTTTTTCATTTTCCACGTTCTCATCAAGCCAACGCTGTGCATGTTTCTTTTTAACAAGCATTTTCATACTCAAAGATGGAAACTGATTCGTGGCTAGACGTGCGTGTGCGGGCTCTCCTTTGTTTTGCAACGACCTCCTTCATTGATTTGGTAAAGAAAAAAAAATAGTAACAACTACAAAAAAGGGCTCACACGCCGTTCGGTTGTATGACCAAACGCATTTGTGTCTGTCAAAAAGCTACGGAGCGAGATGTCACCTGGGTGTCACAAGGAAAGCGTTTGCGTCGCTGCTTGCATTCTTTGCAGTCGAAAGCACAGAGGTGTGCTCACGGCGGCTGCGGTACCGGTTGGTTGAAAGCATAGGCACCAGAGACCTCCTTAACGAGGGTCAGTGCTTTGCACAGCGCAGCTCAGAGGAAAAAAAAAGGGAACACAACGGACTGGGCCTTCCCTTCGACTTCCTCGCAAAAAGATCGCCAAGGAGTTTGCGAAGCCAAGCAGACTTGTTGTGCCTTGGCTCTCGTCATGGATTTCATCGCCGGTCATCAATATCTGTGAAATAGCGGCGATTGCGTACAACTCCTATTTTCTTTCTCTTCTTGTTCTCACACTTTCCTTGCCTAATTCTTGTCCGACTACGGTGATCAATGTGGTCCTCCACGCCTTTCGACGTCTATTGCGCTGCTCACGGTGCCGCCATGTTTCCTACATGGACATGGCAAATAGGAAACTACACAACAACAACAACAACAGCAGCACACATTGACAGGAGTGCTGTTTCTCTTCTTTCCTCTTGTCATTTGATTTTTTTTCTTTTTGAATCCGTTGTGCCAGCATCAAAACGGTGTTCCCCAGTCGTCCCAGCTTCTACTTTTGATCGTTCGACTCTTTCACCGTCTGCAACTGTGTCTTGCTTTCTTGAGCTGCTTCACCCATAGCTTCGCACACATACACCCACGCATACAATGCTCGATTCTGCGCGGCTCTTCGTGCTGTCGACGCTGTACTACTTCGGCTTCACGTATGCCGCCTTCACCGCGCTGCAGCAGCGCGTCACCTCGCAGGAAGTCGCCGAGTCGACCGCGCTGTCACCAACCGGCGAGGGTCCGCACCAGCGGACGAAGATCACCATCGGCATCCCAGCGCTGAAGCTCATGGTGATGCTCACCTCCATGGCCCTCCTCTCCTTCCTCGGTGCGGAGTGCCTGCCCCTCTTCGCGGAGATGCGGGTCATTTTCATGTACACCCTCCTCTTCTCCCCACCCTTCACTCAGCAGGAGATCTACGACCAGGTCTTCGCCCCGCTTCTTGTGCGTGGCGGCACCTTCGCTCTGTCGCTGCAGACGAGCAACTTCTTATCCCGCAAGGTGCCGCTCTTCGTGGTGCGCCGGTGCGTGCACATCGGCATCGCGGCGATGAACTACGCGCAGCGCAGCCACGCGCTCGACGAGGATGCGGTGCGGGACATCGTGAGCGGCCTCGTCTTCAGCCAGCGTGCACTGAAGCAGGTGGAGGATGCGTCGCGGGTCACCGACGGCGCCACCTACGCGGCACTGGCGCGCGAGAGCAACTTTGCGGTGGGCGTTTTCACCTCGCACGTGAAGCGTGCGCTGCTGAGTGAGGCGGCGGACGGAGAGGAGGGAGAGGAGGAGACACGGGCAGATGGTTTTGTGGGGCCGGTGCCGACTGGTCGTGTCGTGCGGGAGGACAACAGCTCCTCCCCGTGGGCACACACCGTGCCGTTGGCGAGAGCAGCAACGGCATCACCGATAGTGGGTGGTGGACGTGCAGACGGGCTCGTGAACAGCGTGCACAGTGACCTGGAGACTCGCAGCGTAGGCAGTGATCACGGCCGCCGAAGCGACGGCTCACCACGCGACAGACGCAAAAAGCGAAAGTTCTTTGGTCTTTTTTGAGAATTACTGAACATGTTCTTCGTGTTTTATTGCTTGCCTTTCTTCAATGATTGCTGGATTGCGTTTTTATCTGTCAGATCAGGTGCGTATTTATCAACACACACACTTACACACACTTACATCCGTACAAAACAACGAACACCACCGTTTTCTTTTTCTTTTCATGTGTCAATATCTGTTGAATTCTTCAACATCGAGCGATTTCCAGTCGTCCTGCTGTGTGCTTCCCCAAGAAAAGGAATAACAACAACTTGAATTGCTCTTAGACAAAAAAAAAACCAGAAGGAGATGGCTTTTTTCGCAGAGAAAAAGAGTGCACTCACTGCCGAGAGGAGAGATGTTGTTCTGGCAGTTTACGCAGGTGTAGAGCAACACCGAAGACCTCTAAAGGTAGCTGAGTATACAAAAGCTGTAATTGATTTTAAAGAAAAGAAATACCGCCGGTCTCGGCTGTTCTTCTCACACTTTCTGTTGCGACGCGTTTGCGCGTTTCCCAACAAACCGTTTCCGAGTGTAACGGAATCCACATCCTCTACGTGCATGCCGTCGAGCACACGCAGCCTTTCATGGAACCCTTTCACAGTTTCCGTATGACTTCTCCGACTCTTTCACTTTCATTTCCCTTCTCGACTTTGCATCTCCTCTATTGTCAATGCTTCGTGTTTCTTCGCTGCATTAGGGAACCCTGAAATACACTTACATCAGTTAAAGCTTGTCCTTCAAGTGTATCTCAAAAGAGTGCATGCGTGGGTTGCTTTTTCTCTGAACAATAATTAAAAAGAGCAAACACCCAAACAACAACCGCAACGACAACAACAACAAAAAAGAAACTATTCTTAGTTAGAGGGTGAACTTAACATAATTGTGGCAACTCTTGTGTCGCGTTTTTTTTTTCTTGCGAGGCGAAAGACAAGCCGAGCGTGTTTAACGGACACACAAACACAGTGCACCGGCATCGCGATGAACCGCCACAACAAGTTCTACGCGGAGATGGCGGGTGAGTTGGAGGAGGACGACTACAACTACGACGAAGACGACTACAACTACGAGGAGGAGTACGAAGGGGAGTATGAGGGGGAGTACGAGGGCGGCTACGATGAAGCCACCGACGGCGCCGCTGCCTCACCGCCGGCGGCACGCGTCACGGGTACGGCGACCAAGGCGAGCACCTTCACGACCATCGCACCAGGGAAAGATGACGACTACGAGTTATTGGAGGACGCCGTGCCGCAGCTGCACGCCGCGTGGAAGGTAAATGCGCCGACGATGTTGCCGCTGACCGAGGCGGAGGCCGTCGCGGCGTTGCGGGCGAGCAACTACGACATGGGACCGGCGCTGCTGCAGCTCAAGGCGAAGCGGGAGGAGGAGCGGGCGAAGCGCGGGGGCGGTGGGGTGCTCAAAGTGGCCGCCGCACCGGGCTCCAAAACAGCTGCGGCGGCGGCGGCCACGGTACAGTCAGCGGAGTCGCAGCTCAACGGACTCTGCCGTCGCACCGGCGCGGACGACGACGATGACGACCCGCTGAACGACGGCCACCACTCTCCCGGGGCGAGCTCCTACCGCACCGCCGGCTCCCTGCGCGGCTCGAAAGGCACGTCGCAGCGCCGCACAAAGCAGATGCTCGAGATGGAACCGGATCTCGCAAAGCCCGACTGCACCTTTGTTGTGGCAGGCCACGTTGACGCGGGGAAGAGCACCACGCTGGGCCACCTGCTGTTGCTGCTAGGGCGTGTAGGCATGGACGAGGTGGACCGCAACGAGAAGGCAGGTCGGTCACAGCACAAGGAGTCCTTCAAGTACGCCTGGCTGCTGGACCAGTCGGAGGAGGAGCGCCGACGCGGCGTCACCATCGACTCCGGCTCCTTCTGCTTCGAGACGGCGCACCGTCGCGTTCACATCCTCGACGCACCGGGGCACAAGGACTTTGTGCTGAACATGATCAGCAGCGCCACCCAGGCCGACGCCGCACTGCTCGTCGTCAACGCGGCCACGTCGGAGTTCGAGACGGGCCTGCAGCACGGGACGAAGGAGCACCTGCTCGTGCTGAAAACCCTCGGCGTCGGCTCCATCGTGGTGGCGGTGAACAAGATGGACGCCGTCGGCTACTCAAAGGACCGCTACGACTACATCGTGCGGGAGCTGCAGCTGCTACTGAAGCAGACGCGCATCCCGGACGAGGCGATCATCGGCTTTTGCCCCATCAGTGGCATGACCGGCGCGTACATCTGCGCGGTGGATGCGTCGGCTGCGCCGTGGTACAAGGGACCCTGCCTGCTGGAGATGATCGACAAGTGTCCCCTCGAGAGCCGGCTGGTGAGCGGGCCGCTGCGGCTGAGTCTGCAAGACGTGCAGGGCACCACCCTCTACGCGAAGGTGGAGAGTGGGAAGCTGTTCACCGGTGACAACATTCAGTTTGTGCCGAGTGACGTGCGGATTGCCGTGAAGGCGGTGCAGAAGCCGACGGTGTCCGGCTCCGTGCTCGTCGCCTTTGCCGGCGAGACGGTTGAGATTGTGACGAGCTCCTCCGTGACGGGACTCTACCCCGGGTGCGTTGGGTGTGACCTGACAACCCTCATGCGCAGCTCCACCGATTTCGAGGCGCAAATCCAAACCTTCCGCACGCTGGCCAAGTCCATTTTGCCCGGCTCGACGTTTACGGTTGTCGTGCACGCGCTGACGGTGCAGGTGCGCGTGGTCGCGCTCATCTCGAAGATGGACTCGAAGACGGGGAACTGGTCAAAGGGGATGGTGAAGTGCGTGCCACCGGCCACGCAGGCGCTGGTGCTGTTTCGGGCAGAGATGCCAGTGGCGCTGGAGCCGGCGACAGAGTGCCGCGCACTCGGCCGCTTTGTGCTGCAGCAGGATGGCGAGACCGTCGCCGGTGGCCTCGTGACGCGCGTGATGGGTGTGTAGAGGAGATTCGGACGAGAGAGGTGCATGCCATGAACGGTGCTGTATCGCTGACAAGAGCATCTGCATTGATTGTTTGGCTGCGTCTGTGTGCATGTGACGTGCGTACTCCTTTTTTTCGCTGTGCTGTTGACGTTGCTGTTGCGTGAACAAACCCTGTCCTTTCATACTCACCTTTTTTTTTGTTAATCCGTTGCCGTTTTTGCGTGAAGCGAGCAACCTCGTCAGTGCATTTCTAATTCTTATACGAGCATAACACCAAGCAAACAACAACATCAACAAAGAGAGAGTACACTGCCTTTGCTTTGTTCTCCGACATTTACTTGTCGGCCTTCGCAATCAGACGGTATGTCTTGTTCGCGGTGGCTCGTGTTTTCTCTTGTGCTTTGCGTGGTGCATAACGCCTAAGAAGTCTCTATTAAGCTTCCAGCACAGACAGTAGAGAAACGGTCATGAAGGGCAGCTTCAGGTTGTCTTTCGGCAAAAAAAGTGAGCGGACTCCTCTCCCTTGACGCTGTCTGATTTTTTTTTGTGTTATTGTTCAATCAGCAGCAACTTTTCCTCTCCCCTCCTCTCCTTTCTTTGATCTTCGACACATCGCACATCCGCAAACACCGAATTTGCTTTTTTTTTGTCCTTTTGTTTTTCTGCGTAATAAAGCGACTACGTACTAGGGCCTTTACTATTGATAACAAGGTAATCTCGTTTTAGCTCCTTTAAAGCTGTGCTGCTGCTGTGCTACATTGGTCGACGCTGTTTTTTTTGTTTATTTATTTAGGTTTTGTTATCAATACTATTATTATTTGCAAATCCCTCTTCCTAGGTTTTGGCGTACTTTTCTTGATGTAGTTTTGCTCTCGTTCGCCTCACTTGGTTTTCTTTAGGCACGCTCGCGCGCGCACGCAACATTGCCGAAGCACACCACAAACACACCTCTTTAATTCGCCACCACGTCGTGGTTCGCTGAGAGTGTGCAGAGTTGGATGGGTTCCTTCTTCATGGGCCGGTGCAAACGCGGGGCCTCGGAGAGCTTCGTCTTCAACGACGAGTACCCGCTCCTGGACACGCCCATCGAAAATGCGGAGCACATCCCACTGCGGCTGAGCCCGCAGGAACGTAAAATCCAGCGGCTCATGCGCGGTGTTATCTTGGCCTCGTCGTATACGGACAAGGTCGACTCTGCCGCCGCCCTGAAGCGCAACAAGCGGGATCTGCTCATCGTGAAGGAGCTGACGAACGCGCTGACAGGCCTCATCGTGGGTCTCGGCACCCGGCAGGCCGCGGACTTCCTGCGCGATCACGAGTTCGCGCCGTACCAACATGACATCCGTGCGGCCATTGAGATGTGCCGGCGGTACAAGATCATGAACCCCGACATGCTCCGCACCGACTACGTCAAGTTTCTCTACATGATCCAAGACGCGGTGCAGAACGAGATGGCGCGTGAGGCGCTCGGCTTCAGCGTGGTGAAGGAGTTGGTGACGGTAGGCCGCTACTGTGAGGCGCACAACCTAGAGGATCTCCTGCAGGACCGTCGGCTGCCCCACTGCATCACCCCGGTGCCGCTCATGCGGGACCGCCACCTGCTCAACCGCTGCCTGCGCGGCAAAGATGTGATGGTGGGCAAGCTGGTGACGCACTACGCGACGGAGCACCGCCTGACCGAGGAGAAGGTGGAGATTGCGGTGCGTAGCCTCAACGACGCCAACTGCTTCTCGAACGACAACGTCGAGACCACCACACGCCTGCTCGAGCTGTTGAAGGAGCACTTCAAGCCGAACGAGTCGAACGAAACGACGAACCTGACCATTGACGAGGGCACGGACGGCAGCCGGCTGTCGCACAACCACCGCATGCAGTACTTCTTCGTCCTCCAGAGCCTCTCGCTGTGGAAGAACATCTGTCGAAAGATGTACGTGCTCTGGTCCATCGCCGAGGAAGACATGCTGGACCCGGACGAAAAGTATGAACTGCGCTCCACCGGCCAAGGACTGCAGCGGGTGCAGAAAGCCCCGCACCTCTACAAGGCCATCCAGCAGGTGCTGAACGAAACAAAGGAGGAGCTGGGGGAGTGGGTCGGGTCGGAGCGCATCCACCTCGGCGACAACCAGGTGCCGAACGCGTTTCACTTCATCGACAAGTACGGCCAGGTGTCGCGCATCATCATCCCGCTGCTGCGCACACTGGACTACATCGACAAGCTGGAACAGCACGCCGAGCACGCCGCCTACCTGCGCGAGGTGTGGGGCGGTGGCGTGCAGGCGAAACGCGCCATCCTGCGCGACTTCTTCCGGCACGGCTTCGATGGCAGCGGGGGTGACAACATGGACGACGCCGGCAGCTGCATTGACGGACGGCTGACGAGTGCGTGGAACTGGTGCAACAACATCCGCTTGAAACCTTTTTACCCGCTGTTCCTCTTCTCCGGCTTTAGTTCCTTCGATGGCGACATGAGTATTTGAGGAGCGCTGTGAGGGGGGAGTTTTCCTTTTTTTTTTCTGTTGTTGTTGCTTTCTCTATTTCATATCCATTCGCTTCGATGTTGTGTTGCCGAATCTTTGCAAAGAGAAAGAAGAATGGTGCTGCGTGCATCTTTGAGTTTGTAGCTTTTTCTGCCGATACCCCTTTTTTTTTAGGTACTTTTTGTCTCCACAGAGGAAGCGTAGTATGTGCGCGCTGAAAGCTGTGTTCTGTGTTGCTAATTCTTGTAGGTGTTGATGCTCTTTTCCTTTTCTTTTTTCCCACTTTTCAAATGAAGCCTCCCTTTTTTTTTTGCTCCCCTTGTACAATGTTAGAGTTCCAATTGCTGGTCGGCCGTCAACTCGACGGCTTATATTACTGTTATCCCTTCTCACACTCCCTTTTGATTTTTTTTTTAAATGTCTTTGTTTTCATTCCACTGCATTTGCGTATGCGAAATCAGCAAGTGGGGGAAAGCTACTTCAAAGCAACGTAAAGAAAATAGAAAAAAAAAGATAGAGTACGAGGTGAAGGGCAACAATTCTCTCGACACGAGGTCGCCCAGCATTTCTCAGGCGCCCCGAAGTGTGGCCTTCTCGAATGTCTCTTTGAATGCTGCAAGTAGGTCGCTCTTATTTGCCGTCGTCCACGATGGCTGAGGCCGCGTACGGCACTGTTTTGGAGGAAAAGCGTTGAGTTGAAGATTGACACTTTTGCGATCATTTAGTACGTCGAGCCGTCGTGATAGAAGAGAAGAAAAAAATGTGCTGGTTGCTTAAAACAAAAGAAAACACCCCTCTTTCTTTCTCATCAAATGATAATACTGTCAAACTCTTTTATCTCTCTGCCTTTCTGTGCTCCGACCCATGATCTTTTCATGTTGTGACGATACCAGAACAGCGGTACAAACAGGCTTGAAACTCACAGATACATAAAACACAGACTGGTTCCTGTTCTTTTTTTTTGTGGAGATCAGAAGACGTACACACAACGGCGCAGTCGCAACGCAAACCTCAGCGATGCCGCCGAAAGCGCCAAACTTGAAGTTTAAGCCGAAGCTGGTGCTGCGGGAGGAGGATGCCACCGTGCGTGCCCCCGCCCCGCAGAGTACGGATGATTTGAGTCTCGTTCAGCTGGCCCGTCTGCAGGGCCTCTATGTGGACGAGGAGGGTGCCAAAGCCCAAGTAGACGCCAGTGCTACCTTGGAGCAGCAGCAGACACCGGCGTCCCCGTCCACGCAGGGCGGCGGGTCGTCTGGACGTGCCGCTGGCGGCGGAGGCGGAGGCGGAGGCGGAGGCGGTGGCAGCTCTGGTGTGCGCCGTGCGGCACCCTACGCAAGCAACGTCAGCACCGACAACAACGACGACGCCTCTGGGACGGCGGCTCTGTTGCGTCCCAAGACGGGTCGCACCACCCACCTCAGCGCGCACGCCGCCCTCGAAGAAGCCTCACGGCGACACATGGACCTGTCCGACTACCCCGAAGCCGCCCCACCGCTGCCGGTGAACTCGATGAACACAATCGTCTCACCCGCCATGGCGCGGCAGGGGGCTGCGATGCACACCGCCCTTTACCCACCGCTGCCGCTGGACGCCTCCCTGCCGTCCCGGCTGGCAGCGGAGGAGGCCGCGTGTGGAGCGTCCAACAGCGCGAAAGCGACTGCTGCCACGACGGCTGCCGCGCCGCTCAACGTGGATGGCACAGCCTTCCTGCGCGAGGCGGAGCGGGAGCAGCAGCTGACCTACAGCGCCAACACGCGCTTTTACGAGGAGCACCTGCGTCCCACGCAGCAGCCCGGCAGCAGCGCCAACCCCGCCACCGGGGAGCTTCTTTGGATGCAAATCCCACGCTTTCATGAGAACCCGCCGTTCTCCTTCATGGACCTCCCACCAGGCAAGGTCGGCGAGCTGAAGGTGCTGCGCAGCGGCCGCATGGTGATGGAGGTGGCGGGGGTGTACTACGATGTCGCGGTAGAAGGTTACGATGAGGTGGGCAACGACGGTGCGTGTGCGATGGCAGTGGCAACGCAGCCGAGCACGTACCCGTCAAACCCGTCCTCGAAGGCAAGCTGCTATGAGCTGGGACTGCTACAGAAGAAGCTCATCTGCACACCGACGCTGGAGTGAGAGCGGTGAGAGGTGAAGGAGAAGGAGAAAGAAATCGGCGCGCGTGTGTACGGTTGTTCCTTGAGGCGTATCTGCAATGGCATCTCGACTAAAGTGGCCCAAGCCGTACTTTCTCCTTTTTTTTTTGTAAATTCTATTCCGACTTGTTTCGAATGAGCCGTGCTTTGGCAATCCAGATAATCGACTAAGCTAAAGAAAAGCCTGTACAACCTTATGGATTAAGTGGCGGTTAAAACGTGCTCTATCGACTGAAGGAGAAATTCGATCACCCCTTGAGAATTGATGTCATGCGCCGATTCACTGCAGGTCGCCTCGCTTGTATGAGCGTACGAGGAAAAGTAAGCAGTAAAACCAACGTTGCTTTCGTCATCTGGACGTCGAGTCGATTAGCGTTGTGAACGTCCAGTAGATCGTGAGAGGTGCGCTACGTTGAATAAACAACTTCTCCCCATCTGTATGTGCACTGACATTCGTCACAAGCTTTTGTTGTTTTTTCCCTCTTACTGTTTCTCTGCTTCTTTCTCGCTGTAATTGCTTTTTGTTGTTGTTTTGTATTGGGGTGCACGCTGAGATTCACCGGCTCTACAGTCGGCGGTTGCGCTTCTTTTTTTTTTGTTTGTTCTGTTTTTGAGTGGTGTGTGCCTGTCGTTGTGTAGGTTAGAAAAAGGACAACAAAACCAGCGCCTGTGGTGGACGCACTGTTTTTCCTTTTTTTTCCCCTCGCCACATTAGCGTGGCTGCAGTGGACGCTTCACGAAGCGGAGAACGCTGTTGTGCAATTTGTGTGTACCACACCGTCGCTTCTTCTCAAAGCGTCATCCAGCACACACACACACACACACAGAGAGAGAGAGAGATCCTTCTTGCACCTTCTCCTTCCTCGTCAAGCAAGGGGAACATGTCGCAGAAAGAGAGGGGCAAGGGAGAGTCGAAGGAGAAGTTCTGGCTGTACGCTTTTCGTGACCACCTCGCCAACCTGCGTGCCTTCTCCAACTGCATCGAGACGGCGGACGTCAACGGCAACGGCGATTATCAGCTGCTGGTGGCGGATGGCAGCAAGAAGGTTAAGATCTACAGCGGCACCGCCCTGCAGCGCGAGCTGCCCCTTTTCGGTGTGCCATGCGCCATCGCCTCCTTCTACATGGATAC
The DNA here is from genome assembly GCA_000482105.1 of Crithidia acanthocephali. NCBI lineage: Eukaryota > Euglenozoa > Kinetoplastea > Trypanosomatida > Trypanosomatidae > Crithidia > Crithidia acanthocephali. The sequence continues at coordinate 6,104 of AUXI01000058.1, read as the reverse complement.
CGGCGACGCCTTCAACAAGCCGGTGATCGCGGTGGCCACCGGCCCGTACATCTTCATGTACCGCAACAACAAGCCCCTGTACCGCTACATGATCCCTACCGTCCCCATCGACGCGCAAGAGTCGGCAATCTGGAAGAATCTCGCCGAGGGCACCTTCACCGTGGCGGACGCGGTGGCCAAGCTGGAGTCGCTGCTGGACTCAGGGATCCAGACGTCCTCGCGCACCCTGGAGCTGCTGTTGCTCGACACGGAGGAGGAGAGAATGAGTTTTGTGGCCCGCCTGCGCACCACCCCGCTCATTCAGATGGATGTCGCCACCTGCATGACCTCGATCCCCCTGGACACGTTGGAAGCGGAAGGTCGCAGCTGCCTCGTCGTGGGCACGGAGGCGGGCTTCCTCTACGTTCTCGGCAGCTCCGCGATGGAGGTGGTGCTGAAGGTGGTGCTCCCCAGCCCACCGGTGTTCCTCATCGTGGCGGGCTGCTTTGAGGTGGACTACCGTGTCATCGCCGCGTGCCGCGATGGCCGCATCTACTCGGTTAAACAAGGGTACCTGCACACCGCCGTTATCCAGCCTGACGCGCAGCCGTGCGCGGTGGCGCGCTTCGACAACCTGGTCGCCGTCGCCACCACAGCGAACACGCTCACCTACTACAACCTGAAGGGTAAGAAGCAGCAGTGCCTCTTCCTGCCGTGCTCCATCACAAACTTAACGACCATCACCGACCCGGTCACCGGCGAAGGCCGCGCTCTCGTGGTGGCGCTCAGCAACGGCGAGATACGCGTGTTCGTTGGTACGCAGCTGCACCACGTCAGCCTCGTCTACGGCACCGTCACCGCGATGAAGTTCTGCCGCTACGGCCGCGCGGACGGCGCGCTCGTGCTGGTGCTGCAGAACGGCTCCCTGGTGGTGGAGCTGCTGCACCGCAACGCCGACTTGACATCCAGCAAGCGTGTCGAGACGGGGCCACCGGCGGAACAAGATGTGCCGATCCCCGTGCCCTTTCTGAGCTCCGTCTTCACGGCGCAGACCTCGCGGGAGCGGAAGTACGGCGCAGACATGTACCAACTCTTCCAGTGCGACCTGTCACAGCTGCGGCTGACGACGGCGAAGGCGTATTTAGAGATGGTGGGCAACGGTGCCGTGCCGACGGAGCTGGGCAACGTGACGGAGGAGAACGAGGAGGTGGCGGAGTCGTCTCTGCGGATGAACGCGGTGGTCCAGGGGCTCGGCCCGGTCTTCAAGGTGAAGGTGCAGCTGCAGAACGTGGGCGAGATCCCTCTGCACGCCGTGCGGGTTGTCTTCTGCCTCTCCGACGACGCAATGTACCGCATGCCACAGCAAGTCTTCACGATGCCGACGCTGCTCCCGTCCGTGCCGCTGTCGTGCGAGGCGATGGTGGAGCTGGTGGAAGGAGAGGTGAAGGGCAATGCCATCTTGGTGGTGGCCGCTGAGCCAAAGAGTGCCAATCCCCTCGCCAGCACCATGGTGGACTTGCCCGAGGCGGAGCTGATTGAAGGTCTTTGACAAGTGGGCTTTGCGGAAATGGACGTTTCTGATCGCTCTTTTCCACGTCGTTAGGTCGAGCGGGCTACTGGCTTTTTTTTTTGTTGTCCTGTTGCTTTGTTGTCTGTTGCTGCTCTTTCAGCGCAAACGTGTGTGTATATAGTTTCTCAATTGATTTCTTTTGCCTTGTAGAATAGTCGTACTCACTTCTCTCTCTTTTTTTCTTTGCTTGCTGTCTCTTTGCTATCTCTTGTTTGCTTCAACATCGAACGTGTTTTTGCAGCGTAAAAAAAAAACCACCAACACCCGACATAGAGAAATGTTCTGACATCATCTTAGTTTGAAGATGCCAAAGAACGTGCAGTATCCACCTCTCACCTCAAAGAAACAAAGGTCACTTTCGATGGCACATTCGAGCTAGAAGTGCGAGACTCGTGGCTTTTTTTTGTTTGTTTCTGGTGTGCTCTGCGCTCACAGATAACACCGGCGCACATAGGATAGCGAAAAGTGCGCGCTTCTGTTTCTCTGCAGCATACTTGAGTGACACATCTTTTTTTCTCTCTTTCTTTTTTTTGTTGTTTTCGCTGTCTACGTACAGAAACTTTACTCTTTTCTTGAGCTCTTTTTTTTTTTTACTCGCCGTCGCTCGCTCGCGAACTCTCAACCTTGTTCATCTCATCGTCCGTGTCGTACTCTCGGGGCCACCAAAATCCACAATCTTCAGAAGGCAATGTCGAGCCCCACTACCGCCACACCGCACACGGAACACCAGGAGGAAACACAGCCTGCTGCGCCGCTCGCATCGAACTCCTCTGCCTCACCAGTATCGGGAGGCGAATCACCACACACTACGACGTCCACGGCGGCTGCGGCTGACAACACCACGCCGCCTGCAGCGTCGGCATCGGCAGCAACGGCAGATACAGCAGCAGACGCCGCCGCTCCGGAGGCCGTCAGCGCCGAGCCGGCACCGCGCAAAACCCGGCTACTCAAAGACGTTGAGGCGGAGGAGAACAAGTACATCTACGACACCCTCTACCGCTCCCTCGATGACGCGACGGACACGAGCATCCGTGACGAGTTGACGGTGGGAGACACGGTCCGTCAAGCCCGCGAGGCGAAGCAAGAGTTTTTGCAGGCGGCATCTCTCCCGATGAAGGAGAAGATGAAGGGCTGCGCGACGCTCGTGCGCAACCTCTCCGAGGAGCACAACAAGCGCGTCGCCTACGTCTTCGTCGTCTACAGCGTTCTTATTCTGACGCTGCCGTTAATTGCGCTGATGCTCGGCCTGCACGTCCTGGCACCGTGGTGGCAGGTGGACCCAACCTTCTGCGGTGGTGGACTGGCCGTGGGAACGGCGCTGGTGCTCGTCGTGTCGTACGTGGTGTACGCCGTACGCGAGGACCTCGCTGACTTCAAGCGGAAAGCCGCACAGGAAGCGCAAGAGGCGGCGGCGAGGAAGAAAAAGTAATGAGACGTAGGCTGCATGTCAGTGGACTGAAAAGCTAGCAGAGGTCTAGAAAAGTTCCTGCTGCACTGCAGACGACTGCTTGAGCGGCTGCTCTGGATTACTGTGACTGAACGCAAATGCAAGAGAAGGAACGACGATATCTGTTGAGCAGCTCGGCAAGTTCTTGCAACAGCACGGCAGCTCTGCTCATGGCCGCCATCTTCCTGTAGAACACAGTGACACTTCAACACCTTCGCGCAGATGAAGTCCAAACTACAACTATGACTTCTCTTTATTCAGGACACGCAGAGCTCGTTCGCGGGCTACTTTTTAACGAAATGAATTGGCCACTGTGTTCTTATTTTGTTTCACCGCTAAGCAACAACACACACAGATACCCGCGCACACACACACACAAAAAAAAAAAAATACAAGTACACATGCGAACAACGGCAGGGAGCTCAGCTTCCGCGAAGAGCGCGGCGGAAGTCTAGAAGTGCGGGAGAAAGGTGAAAGGGGAAAGGAGAGGTGGGGAAACGAATAAAACAAAGTGTACTTGACACGTTCATCGTTTTTTCTGAACCTATGACGGGAGGAAAACAACTACAGTACAACACAGACTGTCGATGTGCTGTCTCACGACCACTCTTGCGCGGCATCTGCATCCATTCGGCTCTCTTGCATTGCGATGAGGCCAGAAAGAGCACTCAACGAAAGTTGCGCCGGAAAAGCGCTTCACTGTGCCTTCTTTTTCTTTTTTGTCTCTCACTTGCTTCTCCTTTGATTCCGTTTTAGTTTCGGCTATTTATTTTTCTCCTTGCTTTCACGCACAAATCCGTACTTTCCACAATAATACACTCAACTTACATTCACTTTGTTTCAAGCATTCACACGAAAGTGATCCAACCTGTAGAAGTTGTTCTCTACCGCCTTTTCTGTCGATCGTCCTCAAAGCTTCGGATTCTCTCTGAGCTGCACACAACGTGAGCCTTAGCACGTACATATATATAACAACAAAAAAGGAAGATGGCGCTCAACGACGGTGTTGCGTACGGCATTTCCTGCGGCGTCTACGTCGGCGCGGCTGCACTCTTTGTAGGGTTTTGCTTCCTCTTTCCAAAGATCGCCGATCGCTGCTGCCGTCCTCGGGATCTGCAGGCCAACGGTGACCAATACAAGGTCTACGGCACCGAAGTCTAGTCGAAAAGAAACTCCCTCGACGTACGCCTCAAGTGTATTTGATTGAAGCGTTGTTCTGGTCTTGTGGATTCTGTGGCTGCGCTGAGCTGGTCACGGGTATTCCTTTTGCTTTGACCACTGTACGTCGTCCGACAAAGAATTTTTTTTTAATTTCCGTTTGCTACTGCCTTTTGCTTCCGTGCGATTATTCTTTTAGGTTTGCTGTTTTCTTTTGCTTTCAGAGAAAAGCTCTCTCTTTGACTAAAAAAAAAATGAAAAAGAAAGAGATAAGAACCACAGGCGATAGAAAAGGTGGAAGAGTGGTACCTTTGGGGACCTCTTTCTTCTTGTCACGGTGTTCCGGCCATAAACGAAGAGAGAAAAACGTGTTTTTCTTTCAAATGCGTTGTTGAGGCACACCGTGCGAGCAACGAGGGTAAGCGAAAAAAGCCTTCTGTCATACAAAAGATTGAAAAAGGAAGAGCCATCCGTGAACTTCTAGAGTTGACGGGAATGAAGTTCTCTTTTTTTCATTTCCGGAACAAGTGCAAGCTCAAGGGGTTTCCTCAAAAAAAGACACTTGCTTATTAGGTGCTAGCAGCTCTTCCACTAGGCTGGGCGTTTGGAAGACCAATCTCTCTCTTTTCTTTCACCCTCATTTGTATTGAATCACTACAACACACCTATCACGCCACGTATTGCACACAGTTCTACAAAATAAAAAAAAGGAAAAAGAAAGCGGAGAACGCGATCGCTTTTTTCGATTAAGGTTTTGTTTCGCAAACATTAGACAGCTGCAGCGACCATTCACTTTCGATGTACGTTGACCATTCTATTAGCATTTGCATTTCGTGCCTTAAAAGAACCGAAAAAAAAGAAGGAAGATTGAAAGATGATGCGTCAATCATAACGAAACTTAACAGCAACATCTGACAACCCATGACGCTAACTCGTTTAATTTGGCTGATTTCGTCTTCCCTCTTCTCACGTTCTTTTTATTTTTTTTAATACTGGTCATACACAACCGTGTGCCTTTACCCCCTTTTCTACTTTCTTTTTTTTAAAGTTCTTTCAGTACTGGCCCTATCGTGCGCATATTAGTAGCACAACTGAAGAAATCAACCCAACGAAATTTAACAGCAACATCTGAGCATCAATGACGTTAACTCGTTTACTACATTCTGATGGCTCTAATCTGCAAATGATAGGGTGACCGTGCTGTTTAGATACAATGTCCATCGACAAAAGAACACTTTCATCTCGAAATAGAAGCTTTAAGTGTTTTATTCTGTCATTATACACTTTGTTTTCAACCGAAGCTTATCAATGTCACCAGCCCCTTCGATTTACTCTATTTATTTTAGACCTTTTTTTCATTTTACGGCGTTACTACTGGTGCAGATCGACGGAACAAATGATGAACTAACAACAACGACATTAACAGCAACATCTGATATCCATGACGCTACCTCGTTTACTACCATCTGATGTCGTTGATCTGCAGTCGAGTAGAAACATGGGATTTGTGTGGTGACTTTTTTTTAATTGGCCTTCTTTTTTTTCCCTAATTATCTCCTCGAAATAGCGTCTAATCTACACTCTTTTCTGCTCTTCCTCCCCCACTCCCTGCTGAGGCTTGTGTGCGCCGCGGCGGCTGCGCGTGTGCCGTCCCCGACGTGATGATACTGACCCTGCTCCGCTACTGACATGTGAAACCATGATCCGAGACTCTTCAGGGCAACTGACGCGGACGGCGAGCGCAGCGGCTGTGTGCTGTGTGTGCTGTGTGTGCTGTGTTTGTCAAGCGGCTTTAGCCTTGGCGCGGCTTTCACATCCCTGTGCCGTGTGCCATCTTGGTGCGCCTCGAGATCGCGACTGTGAGTGAGTGTGTGTGCTGTGGTGTGCTGTGGTGTGCCGTGCAAGCGTACATGATGACATCAACCGACTGGAGTCTCTGACAGACTGGTG
>AUXI01000057.1:0-57451 GCA_000482105.1 Crithidia acanthocephali | reverse complement strand
AGGTGCGCGCCATCATCGAGGCTGCCGTGAAGGTGACGAAGAGCGGCCTGCCGGTGCAGCCGGAGATCATGATCCCGCTGGTGGGCAAGAAGGAGGAGCTGAGCTTCTCGAAGAAGCAGGCGGTGACGACCGCGGAGAAGGTGCTGGAGGAGGCCGGGTGCCGCGTGCACTACACGATCGGTACGATGATCGAGGTGCCGCGCGCCGCGCTGACGGCGGGCCAGATTGCGGAGGAGGCGGACTTCTTCTCCTTCGGCACGAACGACCTGACGCAGATGGGCTGCGGCTTCTCGCGCGATGACGCCGGCCAGTTCCTGCGCCTGTACGAGGACCTCGGCATCTACACCCGCGACCCCTTCCAGTCCCTGGACCAGGAGGGCGTTGGCGAGCTGGTGCGCCTTGCCATCCGCAAGGCCCGCGCCGTGAAGCCGATGCTGAAGCTGGGCATCTGCGGCGAGCACGGCGGTGACCCGCGTACCATCGAGTTCTGCCACCGCTCCGGCCTGAACTACGTGTCGTGCTCCCCCTTCCTTGTGCCGGTGGCCATCGTGGCCGCCGCGCACGCTGCCGTGAAGGAGATGCAGAGCTACGAGACCAAGAACAAGTCCCTCGCCGCCGCCAAGCTGTAATCGCGATGCGAAGGCGATGAGAGTGTTGCCACGCCTCATCTGCATGGTGAGCTATACGGTTGTGCAGTTTGTTTTGTGTATTGCGCACTTCGTGGCTGTAACGCAACGCGTAGAGCTTTTAGTTTGATGGTGGCGTTCAGTTTCTTTTTTCTTCTTCTTGTTTCTGTGGGTTCTGGAAGGATGGTCTCGTGTTTTCTTGGGCCGTGCTTCCACAAATCGGAGGTGGTGCGCTTTAGGCTTGACGCTCACAAAGATTGAGGCTGAAGGCTAAGGCGGCCATACAAAACAACAACAACAAAAAAACGAGTAACGTAGAACGGTTTGTTCTTTGCTCAAACGTTCGACGTTGTGCGCAACAACCTTTTTCTTTTTCTTTTTTCGTTTTCGTCTGCATCTTTTTTTTTTTTTTTTTACTACATGTACCGTTAAAGATTCTTGAAAGATTCTCTCACACTTGAGAATTATTATTATACTGTGAGTTCGTGAGAAGCCTCACGGTTATGCATTTATTTATACGTCAATACATTTTTTACTTTTTTTTGTGTGCCTTCCTTACCTATTTTTTTTCCTTTCTCGGTCGACTACGTATATACTTCTTTCTGAGCGCATATTTCAGCTTCAAAAAATAAACGTTGTTGCACTCTTCAGTGATCAAAATTAGTTTATGCTTTCTTTCTGTCTGTCTTAAGTTTCACAAAACAACATCTTATCAGACTCTTTAGTTCAAAAAAACGCCTTTTTTTCGTCTAGTTTCAGTTTTTATCGTAAGTCGCTGAACGTGCCGTGTTGGTGAACGGGCATTCGGTGGCAGGGAAGCGCTGACTTGAGCGTTATGTCAAAAAAAAAAAACTCGTGAATGCAGCGGCAGACAAGCAAGCGCAGAGGAAGACCACACACGCGCTACTGTCGCTCTTCTTTTCCATTCGTGTACCGACTGCTTGCTTATGTGTCCGGTACGTGCCTGAGCGGACGCGTTAAGTCGCCGACGCAACGCCATGTGTCTCAGCGAGTTTTTACGCGTTGCTTGTCAATGTTTACAAAAAAAAAAAAGAATGAAAAGAGACGAAAGGATACTTCGTCCATCAAAACTCGTTCTCATCGTTTTTCGGAAAAGAATGATACAACAACAACACTACAACAATGCGAGATGGTTCTCAATGAAAATTGCAGGGCAGAATGCAAACTGCGAGAACGAGCTCTTCTGCAGAGCATCGATGACAGGCGCGACGATCATTGAAATGTGTGCCGAAGAGGTCTGCATCTATAGGTGCATTTGTGGGACCCCTTTTTTTTTTTTGCCTTGCGGACCAGTTGTGTGGTATGACGCACATAGAGTAGGACACGGTTTTTGCGACCCTTTTTCCTACCCACCACGCCAACTGCTTTATTAATTCTTTTTCACAGTTTTCTTTTTCGACAATGAGGTGTTCGTGCTCACTTCCAGTCTTCTCTCAACCTCCTTCCTTTCCCCTCTTTGTGTTGGATGTTGCCGCTGCATGTGTCATTCGACTTAAAGCAACGAAAACTTCCATCCGGTCTTTATTATTATTATTGTTTTTTCTGTGCCTCATCTTGCGTGTCATCGCGCTGCCCTCACTCGACTACCACCCTCCGTGCTCACAGCTTCTTCTATACTACTACACTACTCATCATTACTATCTCTTTTTTTTTTTTTTGCGTACTTTCTTTTTCTGCCTCTCGTCTTTGCACCTTTTTTTCTAACGGACCTCCACAAAGTCTTGCTTCTTTTCGCTGTGTTTTGTGGTAGCTTCTTTTCCTTTTTTGCGTTGTGTTTTCATTGCGATAGTTTCAACGTCTTCTGTACTAAGTGGCTGTGGTTCGTGCGTGCGTGAGCGTGTGTGTGTGTGTGTGGGTGAACTTGGCTAATACTGCCACCACAGTTCATCTTTTACCGTCGCGTAGCCTATTATCCTCCAGCTGCTTTTGTGGGACTTCAAGTGTGTCGAATATCTTGAAAACAAAAACAAAAAACAAAAAAAGTATTCTACGAAAAAAAAACAACGGTTCAAGGGATGCCTGGCTCTTCCCCGCACCCCTCCAGCAACGTTGCCGCGGCCGCGAGGTTGCAGTTCTCCGTCGACCTCGACCCGTCGCACGGCGACAGTCAACCGAGCGTGCTGCTGCTGACGCAGAACGTGGGTGGCATCGAGGCTGCCTACACCGGTTTGGCGAGTCTGCTCGACGCCTCACCGGGCATGTCACCTACCTCAGATCAGCTCCTCAGCGGCGGTGTCCTCGGTGCGTTTCCGTCCATTGTGGCCACCATGACTTCTCCCTCGTATGCACAGGTGCCGGATGATCTGGACGCAGAGGGCGGTGTGTCGAAGGTGGTGCGGCAGCAGGTTGCAGACTTCTTGGCGGACCTACGGACATGGCTACACCGCATGTCGTACGTCTCCGCAGCAGCGCGGAAAGCAGAGAAAGGGACGTCAACAGCAGCAGCCGGCGCGTCGGCGTCGGCGTCGCCGTCGGGCAGCAACGCGACTGCTGGACGGAGCGCGGAGTCTTTCTTGCGCGACTACACCCCCGCTGCCCGCCCTCCGATGGTGGACCTGATTGTCGTCCACTTCCAAGAGGTGGGTGGGAAGTACAAGAACAAGCACTTCAACAAGTACTTCAAAGAGCAGCTGAGCGCGGTGCTGCTGCCCGAGGCGGGATGGTCGAGTGGGCTGCTGATGGACGAGCGGGAGAGCGACCGGGTTGTGGTGAGCAGCAGTGCGTGTCAGCGCACGCGGACGACGACAGCAAACCCGAGCGGCAGTGCCGCGGTGGGGCAGCGGGCCTCGCCGGCGTCCATGACGGGTCACCTGCGAGCCCCGGCGTGGGATTTCATCGACTCGCACTCACGCCGCTCGAGTAACGACGCGAGTGGGGCGGAGACCGACGTGAGTGAGGAGGAAGCGGCGGATCCTTTCTTCACTGCGATGGGGTCGATTGTGTTTCTCTCACCGCGTGTGATGGGCATCTCCAGCTGCCTCTCCGTGCCGCACCGCACCTACATCCCCATCGTGGACGACCCCATGACGTACGCCGGCGATGCCGGTCGTCTCTTCTTGAGCGGCAAGTTTTCTGAAGCCGGTCGCTCCCGCAAAGGATTCTTGCTAGTGTCGCTGCGCATCGGCACGGTGCAGTTCAACGTGTGCAACCTGCACCTCTTCAACGACGATGACAACCGCATTGCCTTTGAGCAGAGTCCGAGCAAGTACACGAGTCGTCGCATCCGTGCCGTGCAGGAGGCCATGGCGGAGTGCAGCGCCGTAGTCGACTTCCAGGAGCCGCTGTTCCTGTTTGGTGACTACAACGTACGCATGGACGGCAAGGCCTTCACGCAGTGGGCGGAGGAGACGGAGCAGATTGCGATCCGGGCCGGCAAAAAGCAGCTGCGGTGCCCGGAGCACCTGTGGACTTTTTTTTGCGGACCCAGCCCGCACCTCGGCGTTCCGCCGCGCGTACGACACGGAGCCGAGGCGGCTCATGGACGAGGTCGCGGTGCAGGCGAAGGTGGAGCTGGGGGAGATGCCGGTGACTTTTGCACCGACGTACTCCCGTCTGCCCTACCGTCATCGCGGCGGTGGGGACAGCGGCAGCGCGCAGGACACGGCGAATGCGGCGGCGGTGGCGGCCGTCGTGGAGTCCGTCGCCGGCTTCGACGACACCAGCGCGGCCTCGCCTGCTGCATCGCCCGGGCCACAGAGCACCGTCAACGGCAAAGGCGGCAGAGCCGCGGAGCCGCGGGGCAGCGCCGACGAGTTAAATCGTACGCAGACCCCGTCCAGCGTGGCCGCCGCGGCACTGCCCGCCTCGACACAAAGTCCACCGCCCCCCGCCTCCCCGGTGCCGCCGGCGGTGACGGAGCCGCTGACGCACGTCGCGGCGGCGCCGACGCGCGACAACTTCAGCCACGACCGCCTGCCCGCGTGGTGCGATCGGGTCTTGTTTAACGTGGCGGGCCTGGAGTGGATCTCCGGCGACCGCGCGCGTCCGCCGACGACGACACAGCCGCAGCCGGCCGGCACCGCGGTGCGCGATCGGCGGAAGGTGCACGAGGCGGCACCGCCTCGCTGGTACGCCTACGACGCGATCGACTTTGTACACATGGACCACGATGGCGTCTATCTCATGTTTTAGCGGTGCGCTTGTGTGCCTCCTGCTGTGGTGCGTCGCGCGTGCTGAGACACCGCAAAGAGGAAAGCGTGCGCGTGCGAGAGGCTGGCAGAGACGCGTGCTCGAGGTGCACAGTTTACTCACTGCCTCCCCCGTGGTTCGGCAGCCTTGCTCTTCTTTTTTTTTTCCTCTTTTGTTTCAAATTGCTTTCATCTGTCGTCGCGCTTTGTGCGTTTTGCTTCGTGTACGTGTTTCGCTGCTTATGAGCGACTTGAAAGGTCCAAATATTTTTGTTTTGCTTGAATGAGCACGTTTCATGAAGCGTGAAATCTCGTCCAGCTGCCTTTTTCAGATTCGGCTGCGTGTGCATCGATGTATCTCTCTCTCTCTTTTCTGTGTTCCATTGTGCACACGGTAGCTTTCATGTCGTATTTTTTTTTTGCTTCTGTTTGCTTACTGTAATTGTACACAACAGGTATCCTGTTTTTTTTTTCTGGTCTCACGTTGTCTTCTTGCAGTTTTATAAAAGGACGCTTAAGTGCATTCACAGAACAAACAGTCGACTAACAATTGCCTTGGCTGATTCCGTTGCAGTGCACTTGCTGATGGACTTAAGAAAAGAAGTCGAACAGGCTTGTTTTCAAGGAAAGCATGACCTGCTAGCGCAAAGTACTGGAAATCGACACTTTTTTCTCTCTTGGTGGGTGATAGCTGCTATTGTAGCACTGAGCATCGGTGGCGATGCAATCAGCATCTTTGTTGACGAATCTCGAAGCCATACAGTATCGTTGCGCGAGCGTTGTCGTTCCGTTTTCATGCACAGGAACTGACGTCAACAACTCCAGCAACACTGTTCCATTACTATTTTTCATGTGTCTTCTCCAACATCTCCTTTTCCTTATTCACGTACATTTTTTGGATGTGTTGTCTTCTTCGGTGTATCATCGTGAATTCTCGGCACGCTTCTCCCTTTTGTGTGTCGCAAACTGCTGCATCTGTATTTCGCACCCGCCCATCCTACCCCCACACCAAACGACAACCACAACCACGCATTTTTTTCAGCATGCGCTCACCGATTGCTTTGTACAAACCACTAACAATAATAATATATATATAAATACACAGTTATTTGTATATATAACTACATTCCCCTTTTACTTCAGGCGAAAGACGCAATTCGAGGAACTCGCCACAAACAGCTTTACATTACAATCGAAAAACTAGTCTTTTTTTCTCCCTCTTCACAACACGAAAACAAACAAACAAAAACCTTCCTGTTTCTTTTCTTTTTCTCCTTCTTGCTCAACAACAGTGCACTGACGTCCAGCAAGAATTTTTTTTTTTACGGGACACATATGGAAAAGAAAACGACATAGTGGTTTCTTTTTCCTAATAGAAGAAAGTGGTTGTGGAAGTAAAAAGCTTTTTCTTCCCCCCTCCCTTTTCTTATTCTTTGCTCTCCTTTCTTCCCCGCTTTCAATTTGTTTCAAACACATTTTCCTCTCCGTTTTTATTATTATTCTTGTTTTCCAGTTGTCGTTTTTTTGTCACCTGCATCTCATTTGGTGTTCTCTGCTAATCCTATACGGTTATAGGTTACAATTGTGTATTCTGGAGTGTGTTGCGCAACGCTGTGTTGTCGCCGTCTTTCCGTCGTGAAAATTAAAAAAAAAAAAGCAAGCTGTATATATTTTCTGGGTGCGCACCATTGGCTGCCTTGCCTACATCCTCCGTTTTTTTTTTTTGCCCATTGCTGCTTTCTGGTCCACTTTTTTATAATTAGTTTTTGTCTCTCTCTCTTGTCGTATGATGTCATAGGTGCAAGAAAAACTATTTTTGTGTCCTCTTTACTGATTGATTGTATCCTTTTTTTTTGCTATTAATTCACTGAGTTCTGTGCTTCACTTCGACTGCGTTCGATTTACGTCCTGTTTTTTGAAATCGTAGCCCTCGTGACTTTATCGTCCTCCCGTGTGTTTCTTCCTCTGTACATTACTGTGTTTTCATCTGATCGGTGAGAGCTCCCTCAACCTGCATACTTCTTATCTTGAACCTTTTCGTTTCTTTTCGTTTTCAGCGTGTCTTCCTTTTAGATCTTCCTTTGTACATAAACAATACCGTTTCTCATCGTTCTTTCTCTGTGCACCTTAGTCCGCCGTGACGCGTCGTCGTTCTCTTCTGCACTATTAAGTAGCCTTCTTGAGTTTGTAAACGAGTTGGCTTTGCTCAGCGTATAGTTCACTTTTTTTTCTCTCCTCTGCTTTTCCACCTTTTTATTCCTTTTTTTTGTGTGTTTCTTTACCGTTGTTGTCTTTCTGTCCTTTTCTAGTGTTCTGTTCCCTTACTCAACCGGGCAGGTAGCAGGTTCTTTCCTTTTTGTATTTCTTCTTATACAACAACCTTCTATTGTGTGCCTTTGTACGTTTTTGTGTTTGTTTCTTTCACCTTCGTGTTTTTCCTCTCTGTCCTTTTTATTTCCCTTTTTTGCGTTCTCAGCACTTTCGATCTTTATACACTCTGTAAAAAAGCAAAAAACCCGGAGAGGAGCTTTTCGGCGCTGCACGCAGTCGTTTCGCACTTCTCACACCCACTACCGCTCCTCTCTCTTTTCTCTTCTCTCACTCTTCTTTTCTCGTCCCACCTAACACACCACTCTTCCTTTCCTCTCCCTCTTTCCAGCGTTTTGCTGCTTATTACTGTACTTCTTCCTACCTGATACGTAAAAAAAAAGAGAGAAACCAGCAACTTTTTATTTTATTTCTGTAAATATAGACAACAAAAAGCCTATTTGCTCATTGAGCTCCTTGAGGTCCCTTTCTTGCCCAGCTGAAGGAGACAGAGAGGACGAAAGAACTGGAAGTGTATATAACTGTTTTTTTTGTTGTCTCCTCGTTCTCTTTTTTTTTTCCTGTTATATCCACAAACATTACTGAACTTTTTTTTCCTTTTGCTTTTCCGTCCTTTTTTCTCCTCTAAAGATCGTAGAGTGACGGAGGGACGAGCGGATCATTATACAAGGTTCGCTCGTTTTTTTTCTTTCTCTTCCCTCTTTTTTAATTTATTTTATTTTATTTCGCCTTTTACTCGCTTCACGATGTTGCCCAGCAACAGCAGCTATCGTCGGCAGACGTCCTCGCACCCATCACAGCAGTCCACCGGTCCTCCGCCGTCGTCGCCGCCGTCGTCGCCGCCGACGTCGGCCGACGACGACGACGACGACAGCAGCGATGGCGCGACTTCTTTTGATCGGCCGACGGACACGATCTGCCACGTGCAGGGGACACAAGCGTCGCCCACGCCGCCCTTCCCGAACGTCTTCGCCACTGCCAACACTGGGCAGTCGGCCGATCACCCCTCCTCCTCTCTCTCACTGCCGAAGACGGAGTACACGACGATGGCCAATTCCGGCAGCACCGCCGCCTTTGCGAAGAGCGCCGCGCTGAAAGAGTCGGTGTTTGAGTCGAGCGCGCTGCGCAGCCACGGCGACCACAGCGGCCATCTGGACACCACAAGCCGATCTGGCCAAGAGCACACCAACGCAGAAAAGAACACCAGTGCGATGGAGGATGCGGGTGAAGGCGAGTTTGGTACTGCCGCCGAGGACGTGGCTGCAGATGCACGCCCACCGCCGATGGACAGTGACCGCGAGGAGAACTTGCAGTGGCAGCAGCGGCGGCTGCGCCTCCTGCCCTACCCCTCCCCGACCGCGGCGATGAGTGGACAGCTGATCCGCGAAGCCTCGGCGGCGGTGCTGGCGGCTGCTGCGACGAGCAGCACGCACGGTGGCACTGCAGACGCCGAGGTGCAGCCCGTCAGCAGCCTCGACGAGGCAACGGCCACCGCCGCTGCCGCTGCCGCCGCGGGCTCGTGGGCGTCGCGGCGGATGGACGGCAGCACGTCACCGGTGGTCACGGCGGTGCCAGCAGTGGTGGTGGCAGCCCCGACGACGACGACGCCCTTCTCCAACGTGAAGGAGGTGCAGCCGCTCTCGTCGTCGTCGCCGCTGCCTTTTGTGCAGACGCTCAGCACACCGACCACCGCGACGGGGCCACCGTCGTACGTGTCGGTGCGCACGACGGCACCGTCGACGGCCACCACCGCACACGCCGAAGGGCCCAACGCGTCTCGCGACGGCGGCAGCGCGGCGGTGACGGCGGCTTTCCACTCGCCGCTGCCGTGGGCCCTGGACGACTCCCTGCCGCTGCCGACGCCGCACGACGCACACGAGGGCAGCGCTGCCGGTGTGCAGCGGGGCGTGCCGCCGTCAAGTGCGAAGGACGGCGATGGCGTGCGGGACTCGAGCAGCACCAAGATCCACTACAACACATTAAATCCGCACAACAGCACCATCCACACCGCCGGCCACAGTGGGACGTCCTCCTCCGTGCTGCCGCTCTCCGCCACCCGCGGCAAGGAGAGGACCGTGTCGTGTGATCGCTCGGTCGAGACTACCGCACACGCCTCCACCACCGCCACGAGTGCGTTCAGCCGCGCTAAGAGCAGCTCCGTCACCCACGCCGGCGCGCTCTCGGCACACAGTGTACCGTACCGCGCACGCAGCAACCGCTTCAGCACCAGTGTGGGCCGGAACGTGGACTCGCATGTGTATTTGAACACAAACGTGATGAGCTACTACGAGATGGCGCCTAACGCGTCGCCAAAGACACCGGGGCTCACACCGCCGGCCAACACCGCCACTGCCGCTGCAGCGTCGGCTGCACCGGTGGCAGACACGGCAGCTCCGGCGCAGATCAACGCGGCGGAACGGCTTGCGAAGGCGCCGGAGGAGTCGTCCAGCGACCACGGCACCACGCCGACCACACGAGGCAAGTCCACCCCGATTTCGTCGTCGATGGCGGCTGTCGCGCCGGTGGGCGGCGTGCGTCGCAGCAGCGGCAGCCGCGGTGGCAGTCCCGTCGCCGACCCTCTCGCTGGCGCCACGGCATCGGCGGAGGTGCGCTACGCTCCAGCGCCACCGCCGCCGCCGCCGTTGGCCAGCGTGCACGGCAGCTCCGCGAGCCCAACCATGACGGCGAACCACAGCAGCGGTGTTGCTGGTCCTGCTGCTGGTGCTGGTGGTGGTCCTCCTGCTGCGCCGTCGCCCCCGCAGCGTCCACGGCCGTCGTTTGCCGCCGTGGACACGAGCAGCGGGGCTGCCATCGCTATCCCGATGTCCGGCCGCTACTGCCTGGGCGATGGACGAGTACAATGGAGTCGCCCCGACGCCGCGAACAGCCACGTCGTGCGCGTCGTCAGCGGGCTGCTGCAGTCGCCGCTGGCGGATGAACTCGGCGTGACGCAGCTGAGTGAGAGTTCGATGCAGTCGCCGCCGTCGAACATGGAACTGGCTTCTGGTGGACAGGCGGCGGCAGACGGCAGTGCAGGATCCGGTGTGCAGCCGAGGATGGGTGGTGGCGGTGCGGGAGCTGCAGGAGGTGGTGCAGCCACGGCGGCTGCCTATCGCACGAGCAACCCAATCTCTGCCCTGCTCACCGGTGGCCGTCCACGCATGACCGCTGCCGGACCGCAGGCACTACCACAGCAACACCCGTACAGCGCGTTCAACGGCAACGGCGCACCGAATGTGCACGGCTACAGCATGTCGTACGACAGTGGCGCCGGGGCGGCGGCGGTGGTGGCAGCGCAGGCCAGCAACGGCCGCAACGCACGCCGGCCGTCGCCGCAGGGCTACTGGCGCAGTGGTGGTGCTGCTGTTGCTGCCGCTGGCAACGGTGGCGGCGGCGGCGGGGGAAGTGCAGCTCGGGAGAGCATGAACGCCTACAAAGCCTCCCCGATCCGTCGGAGTCGCAGCGGCAACAGCGTGCACGACGGCGGCAATGTGAACACCTCAGAGCCGTCGAGTCCCGGCACGGTGGAGACGGCAGGGTCCGCAGCCGCCACCACCACCACCACCACCGGAACTGCGGCGGGTGCGCCAGTGCCATCACCGCCGTCCGTCGCGCGCATGCAGCGCCTGAGCACCACCACAAACGCGTCCGCCTCGTGGAGTTTGCCGCAGCAGCAACAGGCTGTGCCGGCGCGACGAAGCGGCTCGGCGCTGCCGAGCGGAGCCGCCGCGGTGACGGGCGACGGAGCGGCGGCGCTGTACAGCAGTGCTGAAAGCGCCACCGGCGCCCGTCCGCCACCGCCCAACGCGGCGTTTTCCGCGTCTTCGACACTGAGGCCGGAGAGTAACGGGAAAGGGGAATACCGGCTAGACGGGGCGGCAACGACGGCGGCGGCAGGGGCGGCGGCTGCGAGTCAGCGTCCACCAGCACGGCGCGTGCTCTCCTCCCTGCGTGATGTCTTCACGGCGGCGTCGTTCCGGTCCATCCCCGCGTTGAGTGCCGGTGCGTCGACCACCACCTCCTCCTCCCCTGCACCACCGCACTTCCACCACCAGCGCGTGCAGAGCGCCGCGGCCGCAGCTCTCATGGGCCGGCTCAGTGGAACGAGCACCGGCTCCGCCTTCATGCCACCCCCGCCAGCACCACCGCCACCGCCACCGCCTCCGCCGCTGCCTCCGACTTTTGCGCTGTTCGGCGCGCTGGAGCGTCTCTCGCGCTTCTCGGAGCTCGTGCAGCTCTATCAGGAGCACACCACCGTCGTGGACGACTTCCTCTCGCGGCTCACCTTGGAGCTGCACCGCACGACCTACTTCGGCGGCGCCTGCAGCGCCAGCAGCCTCGGCGGAGGCGGCAACAACAACAACAACGCCACCACGAACGCGAATGGCTTGAGCAGTAACAATGCCACCGGCGTCGTGGCGGAGCTGCGCGACGACCGGGAGTTTCTGCGGTGGCATCGCATTCTAATGTTTCTCTTCCACAACCCGCGGGAGTTGGTGAAGGTCGGCGTCGAGTTCTTCAGCGACGCTGTCAACGCATGGCCACTGCACATGCTGTACCTCGCGTGCTGCTTCCACGTGACGGCCGCCGAGCACGGCTTTAGCGCGCTGACGACAGCGCTCCGCACCGGTGGCATCGTCTGCTCAGGCAAAGGTCTCTTTGCGGCGCTCGCGGTGGCGATGGCGGATGGGGAGGAAGGCCTTATCCGGTCCACCGCGTGCATGTACCGCGCCGCCTTCTACACGGGTGTCTTGATGCGCAAGCGCCACCAGATGTTCGAGTCGGAAACGCGGCTGACGACGAGTGGCGGCTTCACGCTGCTGGTGGTGAACATCCCGATCTTGACCCTGAGGCGCCTGGTGACACGCGTCAACGAGGGCTACGACGTCTTCGTCCCGCTAAAAACGAGCGCGGCCGGGACGAACAGCAGCAACATCCACAACGCGAATAATAACAACAACAACGCCGACACGAACAGCAGCAGCACCACGGCGGGGCGTCGCAGCAACGTCGGACTCTCCGGAGTGACCCCCGGCGGCTCGCCCACGTCGCCGTTGACGCAGACGACGCCGTTCCAACTCCACTCGGTGATTGAGGTGAGTCGCGTCATTAGCAGCCGGTCCGCCGTGCTGTGCGGCCACCCGCTGGATCTCCTCCGCCTCGACATGATCCTCGCGCGGTTTGCGGACTTCAACGGCGTGAAAATTCACAAGGAGTACCTCCCGGCTGGCGGCCCGGAGAACAGCAACTTCTTTAACAAGCGCATGCCGCACGAGCTGCTGGGCCTGTGGCGTGCGCGTGGGGTGTCCTTCTCCCTCGCCAGTGTGCGTCTGCCGGTGTACTCCCCCGTCAACGGCGACTTGTGGGCCGACTCGTCGGTGCTGCTGGACCGCGACACCATCGACGTAAACGCTGTCTCGTCGTCGCTCGTGGCACCGTTCAACAGCGGCTGCCGCGATGAACTTTTTATGTTCCTCGTCGCGGAGGCGGCCACCGCGGCGAACCAAGACCTGACGTACTCGCTGCGGCACATGAAGGACGGCAACGTGCTGCTCGACTTCTCCACCCACGCCATCGGCATCGGCCGGCTCATTGCGTGGACGAACAAGTCCATCACCGTGCTGGCGGCACCCGAGAACCGCCACGAGTCGTCGGCGATGCCCCCGCCGCGCCGCAGCCCGAAGGACGCTGCGGTGCTCAACACGCTGGGCAAGCTGGCGATCATCAACAACGTGCTGCGGGAGGTCAGCGAGAACCTGGAGCAGCCGCCGGACAAGCTGGCGAACCCCCGCGTCGACCTCTTCACCACGTTTGTGGAGCTGGGCCTCCTGGAGGTGATGCGCGGCCCATCGGAGATGAACGGCGGTGGTGGTGGTGGTGGCGGTGGTGGTGGGCTGACGCACAACGGCGAAGGGGCAGACGCCGGGTTTGACGGCAACGGCAGCCGGGGTCGTGTGTTGCACAGCGCACTCAGCTCGTCACGGACGCTTCTCGCCCCGGGACGCTCAGGCAGCGACTACCCCAGCAACGGCAGTGCCACCGGCAACTTGCACATCAACATCAACACCAATAACAACATCAACAACAACGTCAGCAACAACGGCCCTCACAGTGGTGGTGGCGGTGCGGCTGCACCGGGGATGCGCGGCAGTGTCTCGACGTCGAACCTGGTGGCAGCCGCGGCGCCCGTCAGCCGCTTCGAGTCGCCCGGCTCGCCCTTCTACTCTCCACCGGCACCCGCGGCAGGGCGTCGCATGAAGTCGAATGTTGCCGCCCTCGTCTCGGCCAAGAGTTTCACCGCGCCGCACCCGAGCAGCTCCGCGGCCACGGGCAACACCAGTCTCAGCACCGTCACAAATCAGAACGCGACGATGCACGCGAATGGGGGAAATGGGAGCAGCAGGTCGATGAGTGTACCGGCGGCATCGCTGGTGGTGGGTGGCGGTGGTACGGCGACAGCGTTGGCTGGACAGTCGATCCCTTCCTTTGACACGGCAAGTGGGGCAGCGGCGCTCAGCGTCAGCTTCAACCTTGCACCACCACCGCCACCACAGCTGCAGCAGCAACACCAGCACGTGCACGCGTCGCAGCTGCCAGCACCTGCGGAGACGGCGGCAAACCCGGGCAGTCGCTCACTGACGAGTGGGCGGGAGGTGCCGAGTCGGCCGCTGTCCACCTCCGTCAACGGCGGTGGCGTCACGAATGATTCAAACGGCAGTGGCACTGGCGTCGTCGTACTGCCGGACAACACGCTCTTCGGCGCGACAGGGCAGGGGACGCTGTCGATGGGTAGTTTCCCGGAGTGCCGCTGGCCCTCCGCGCTGAACGTCTTCGCGCTGCCGGGCGGCGGCGGCGGCTCCCCTCCTGGCTTTGCTGCCTCCGCCGGCCTCCTCCTCGCACCGTCGCCGACCTCCGTTTTGATCCACCGCGAGCCGCGGCGCAGCTCTGCCGAGCTGAACAACACCAACATGACGACGACGACAAAAACCACCACCGGCACGACGTCGGCCAACAACACCGCGGCCGGCCCCCCGAGCGGCGTGACGGAGCTGGAGGAGAAGGCAGCGGCCAGCCTGCGGGAGAGCGACGGTGACTGCCGGGCCGCGTCGCTGGTGCTGCTGCGTCCGCCGTCCATGCACCACGCCACCTCTCAGCTGAGCAACTCCCCCTCTCCACAGATCGGCCGCTTCGCTTCCGAGGCGGACATGGCCCCACCGCACCACGCACGGTCGCGGACAAACGGACACGGCGCCACCTCGCCACCGCAGCACACGCAGCCGCCGCCAAGCGCAGCAGCCGACGCGAGCAACGGCACACCGGTGCAGCAGAGCGTTCAAACACCGCCGCCGCAGCACGACAGCCGCAGCGGGTCGCCGATGTCGCCCAACGCACTGTGGCACACCGTCAGTCCGGTGAGTCAAGGCGACTCGCCGGCCCGCACCGCCACCACCACCCCGGCGGCTGCGGCGGTGGGAGAAGGACTGTCGAGCCCGACAGACTTGTCGGAGGGCGATGCCGCGTCTGCCGGCATGTCCCTTGCGTCACAGGTGCCCTCCTCCTCACAGGATCGACATCTACAGCCGCCATCGCAGCAGCAACAGCAACATGCATCGATGCAACAGCAGCAGCAGCAGCAACAACGGCAGCGTGCCTCTCCTGCCGCCTCCACCGCCGTGTCCGACCACCACCCGCTCTCCATGCCCAGTGCACGGGGCAGCTCGAACGACAACACAAACGCCACGATGCGCAGCCTGCGTGGTATCCAGTACGTCTTGGATGCCGAGGAACCGGAGACCAGTGTGAGCGGCACGAGCGGCAGCGGCGGTGGCGGGTGTGGGCTGACATCGCCGCTGCAGCAGCCCCAACCACAACACGGCATGCTCAGCCAAGCCGAGCTCTCTCCACTCGCCGTGAGCGAGAAGGACTTCGTGATTCGCCGCAACAACGACTATGCCGGCATCGTCAACGTGTACCAGGTCTCACCCCTCATCACGTACTTTGAGATGCAGTTCAATTGCGTCCTGTGCGACGGCGCAGTGCTGTTTGCCGAGCTGCTGCGTAAAGCGTCCAGCATTGCCTTTCCACCCTACACGCTGCTGCTGTGCCCGTCGGTGTTTTCGCTGCTGGAGTTGTGGGACGGCTTCGAGTTTGAGGAGCTGTGGAAGCGCTCCGTCGGGGCCATGTCACCAAGTCGCCTCACGTCCCCCTTGTCTGCTGGGCTGCTGTAGCGCCGTGGGTGGCCGTTTCAGTTCTTTTCCCGTCTCATCCCTTTCTCTTCCGTGTCGTATGGTCGACGCTTCCTCCGACCGTGAGGTTGATGGTCTGCTGTGTGTTTGTGTTCCCTTTTTCTTTTTCCTCCTTTTTGTTTTGTTGATGCTGCGGTTTTTGTTTTTGTTGCTTCTGTTTTCCCGATTGTCACTTTATACACGTGGCGTCCGTAGATACCGGTGTTCCTGCTCATTAAAAAAAAAAAGTAATTCTTCTTTCTTCACTTTCTTGCCTCGCATGTTGTTTTGGGTTTGTTTCTTTCGCAGTTTCAATAATACATTTACTTTTTTTTTAGAAAAACAAAATGGAAAACGGTTTACCTTTCCTTCTTCCCTCACGCTCTTTTCGTGTGGTGCCACGCTGGTAGAGATTGCCGTCATTGTGGGCTTCAGCGCACTTTTGTTTTGCAGTGGTTTGTTTCGTGAGCTTCTGCTTACCTGCTAGCGGCATTTGCAATTTCCTTCAGCCTCTGCGTTTTTTTTACGCTTGGAAATGCGCGTTCGACAAACACCACAAAATGCTCTTCTTATATCATTGCTGACGGTGCCCGGGATGCACGAACCTGGATGAACAGCAGATGGTCCGCAACGGTTTCTGGAACACTTTGATCCGTGTCCTGCAAGGAGTGTGCCGATTTGCTGCAGCCCCCTCACGGATGAGACAAAAAGGAAAAAAAAAACAGCTGCTCTCACAGATCCAGCTAGATTGAACGTGTCCGTTCGCCTTTTTCTCGTTCTTGTGTGCCCTTTGATAGCATCGCACCTCATCCTCCTGCTTCGTTGCTTTCTTCTCGCTCTTCTTTTTCTCTTTATCGACCACACACACACACACACACACACATACACACACGTACACCCATGTATCCGCCTTCGCAGATCGTAGCATACGTATTGCTCTCTTTCGTTCCGTTTCTCGCCTAACGTAACGCAACACCCCCATCTAGTGCATCTTCGCAAAGAAACGCAAGACAAACGAAAAAAAAAGGAAATCATGTCGAAGTCCATTGCTGTGATCGCTGCGGGTGCCCCCGCATCGCTGCTGCAGGCCGCCTCGGCCATCGTGTCGAAGGCGACGGGTGGTGCCGTGAAGGTCTCGCAGGCGGCCTCGGCTGCCGCGAACGCCGTTGTCGTCGGCACGGCTGCGCCGCGTGGGGTGTACGCCTGCGTCGCCGAACCTTCTAGCGCCGCCAGCGGTCCCTACGCGGGTGTGCAGACGGTCGTCGTGCGTGCCATCCTGCCGCGCAGCGCGCCGGACACGATGCAGGTGCGTGACATCGTGGACGTGTACCCGGCATCGGGTATCGCCTGTGAGTCGGAGGTGGCGGCGGCGACGGCGAATTACAGGAAGGCCGCCCAGGTGGCGGTGGAGAAGGCCAAGGCGATGAAGGCGACGCGGGTGACTCTGGTGACAAAGCCGGCCTCCAAGTACGAGCGCCTCAACGCCCTCTTCCGCGAGTCGGCCACGAAGGTGATCGAGGGGGCGGGTCTCTCGGTGGATATCGCGACGACGGCACACGCCTCGAACGACCTCGTCATGTTCCCGGAGAAGCTGAGCGTGGTGATGGTGAACGACGACCCGGTGTGCGAGAACGTGCAGTTCGCCTACGCCGGCGTCGTCGGTGGCGTGCACACGACCTACTACACCGACGCGGGCAACAAGATCCACGGCGGCCACAGCTACAAGTCGGTTGCCATGGCCCTCGCGGAGGAGCTCAAGTCCCTAGGCATGAAGGCGGAGGCCGCCAAGATCGAGGCGGCTGCGCAGAAGGACCCCCGCAACGTTGCTGGTGCGCTGTAAAGAAAGGAGGAAAACACCCACGACAACAAACAGCAACGGAAGAAATGAAGAAGAGGGGAAGAGAAGAGGCGTGGGGCTGAGGGAGCAACCCTCAGCGAATTGCGTGAACAGCGTCCAAGCGAAGCCGAAGGGATGGGCAGATACGACACACGGCGTGCGTTCTTCGTGCTTTTGAACCGTATGTGAACTCACCCTTTTTTTATTTTTGAGTCCGTTGCGGCCATGGCCCTCCTTCTTCGCTCTTTTGTCCTTTCCTTTTCTTTTTTTTTTACTAGAGAAAACACTCTATATTTATCACTTTAGTGGAATCGTAGCAGCCGCAGTGTCTGACAGCTCTGCTTTCATCGCACTCTTCTCTCTCTCTCCTCTTCCAGTGCGTAGTACCTCGCTTTCCCTTTCTGACTTTTGTTTCACTCGAGTACGGCGCACATAGAAAGAAATCGTTTTTGATGTTTTCCTTCACCAACACAAACACAGCAACAATAACAACTCGTGTTTGTTTTTACGTGTTCTCTTCAGTGTGGAGGCGTGAAGGGAAAGGAGGAGGAGAGTGCGATGGATGATAGTGCGAGAGTTTCAGCGTTAGATAATGATAGTCGCGCGTGCGCGTGACGTAACAGAGCAACAAATAAAACACGCACAAAAACCATCCAAAAGCCAACCAAGTGTGGATCTACACTCTCTTTATGTAGAGGATAAGAAAGTGTGCGTGTACATGGAGTCTCGTCTACCATCACCAGTACGTTCAATTCGAGAAAGCAGGTGTACAGTGCAGAGCAACGCATGTCAGCCACGGCCGCCGAAAACAAACAAACAGAAAAAAAAAGAAGTTTGTTTCATACGTGCGGCCT
This sequence comes from Crithidia acanthocephali, assembly GCA_000482105.1. NCBI lineage: Eukaryota > Euglenozoa > Kinetoplastea > Trypanosomatida > Trypanosomatidae > Crithidia > Crithidia acanthocephali. The sequence continues at coordinate 39,433 of AUXI01000057.1, read as the reverse complement.
CGAAGATCAACACGCTTCTCTTCGTTTTAGCCGCGGCACATTTCTTTTGGGCGTGGTACTACCTGCTTACAAAACGAATAAAAATGATATGAAACACTAAGTGGGCAAACAGAGCGGTCGCTGCGCAGTGTTGCTTCCACGGACAGACACCGTCGAACACGAATTCAACCTCTTCCACTCTCCCCCCTTGCGTTACAACACCGTTTTCTCTCCAACACCGTGAACACTCTTTGTTTGTTTGGTTGTGTACATAACGTATATGACAACCAAACACGGTTGTCCACTACAATTCGTCAACTTTTTTTTTTTACCCTTTCACGCACATTGAACGAAGACAACTGCAATTTGTGTTTATCGTTTTTCTTCCTAATAACTTAAACGAGTATATAAACTCAAGAAAAGCACCGCACCAACGCACCTCCACAGAAGCGAAGCAATAACAACTCCAAAAAACAAAAAGAAAAAAAGGAACAGAATTCGACGAAGAGCAGAGTATAGCAAGCCGCTTTGAAAAAAAAAAGAGAAAAAGACACAAATTTTCCCATTCTGTCTAAAAGCAGTTTGCTCTTTTATTTTTTTCTACTCTCTTCAGAGCTCGTTCTTTTCCAACGTCTTTTTGAAAGCTGTGCCTGGTGACACCAGTGTTGGTGAATCGTTTTTTTTTTCATTCTTCGCTTTTACAGGTATTCTCTTTTTCTTCTTCTTCACATCAGAAAAACCAGCGACAACGACAACAAACAAACAAAAGGAGTTTTTCCTTTCTTTTCCTTTAGTCCTATCCTGTATTCTTGCACGTTGTGCATTGTTACGTTTTTCCTTTACCTCCTTTTTTTTTTGCGTTTGTTGCTCTCTTCCACCTCCTTTCTTGTTTTCTCTGTTCCTACGCACAACTGCTACACAAGGCGCAGCTGCGGAACTACGCTGAAAGACGTTGCACAAGCAATTGAATCAATTCGAGGGATCCTGCACGCTGTACGACACGTGCGCAAAGAGCTCTTGGCAAAGAAGGAGAGAGTGAGCTGTACCATCGATAGCTTGTAGCTGTGCTGAGGTTCGCGCTGTGCCACCACCAAGGTGAGCGGAAATATAACACCGAGAGGGAGAAAATACACACACACACACACACACACGCACCGAAGAGCATCAAACCACATATCACAAACGCAAGTAACCGGTGAAGGTTTCGCTTTCTTTTTTTTGTTTTTCTTTTACCCACGTTGTAGTGTGCACGATAGAGTACACTCGGTGACAGGGAGGAAAAAAGCTGAGTGTAAAGAAGTGACCGTGAAAGTAGAGACGGAGCACTGCTGACAATTGTTGGTGCGTTGGATAACGACAGCCGTCATCTCGACAGCATTGCTCCACGAAAAAAAAAAACAACACATTGGCAACAAGAGCTGAGAGCAGAGGGGAAAAGAGGTGAACTTGCAAGTATTGTTTCACCGTGCCTGCTGCGCATCCGTGAAGTGCCTCTTGCGGGATCGGCACTGTTTCTTTTTTTTTTCTCCCTTTTCTCTTGGTGAGTAAGTAGGCTTACTTGCGTCCAACCCTTTTTTTTGTTTATTTCTTCCGTGTGTGTTTCAATAACAATAACTAGCGAAACACTCTTCATTTTGGCGTCACTTCGGCCGGGTGTACTTTTTTTTTCTTTTTTTCTTTTTCCTTTTTGCGTTTTCTTTTTTTTCGCATCTTCCCTTTCTTTTTTCTGTATTCCGCTATTTTTTTTCCCGTACCTCTCCTGTACATTCTCTAACTTCATTCTGATCAACTACAAATCCTTTTTTTCTTTTTTTCCTTTTTGCCAAAACCTTTTCTCCTTTTCTTTTCTTTTTTATTCTTTGTGAACTCAAGCTTCACAATCACAACAACAACAAAAATATTCTATATAGTGCATCGTGGGGCGTCTTTTTTTTTTTCTCTTCTCCCTTTCTGTATTGTAATAGCGTATTTGCACAGAGGTGGCAGCACACAAAACCACGAAGTGAAACTTCTTTCATTTCCTTTTCTGTTTTCGGTCGTAGTTGAGTGAGACAAAAAAAAGCAGGAAGACGAATTACACTCTTCGCTGTCACAGGGAAACAACAAGAGCAGAAAAGTGTGAAGAACACATCCCACAGCAAAGTTGACCGTTTCTTTCCGCTTTTTCTCATTTAACGCGCGTTTACCGTCTTCTCTTTATACACCTAGCTCCTCTTTTTCTTTTTTCATCTTCTTTTCCTTCCAATTATATAGTCTGCCATCCATTTTTTTTGTCTTAAGGAAACGAGTATCAGCAACAACAGGAAACATAGATTACGTATTGTTCATTGGAGTGTTGAAATTACTGTTTTCATTTGTTGCTTTGCCCGTTTTGTTTCGCCCTTTCTCTTTTACTCTAAAACTGAGCGACATCCGAAATCCGCAGATTCTCAGTCTATCAAGCCGACGTTTTTGTGCAGTTTACGTCTCTTCTCTTCCACTTTGTCTTTTCGTTGTGTGCTTTTTTTTTCATATTCACATCGTTTACCTTCTAAAAAAACCCTTTTCCTTTTTGTACGCCTGTCTTCTCTCACTTTTTGGCTGCCGCGCGTGTTCTACTGTCTTTTCCTTCTATACTCGCCTTCGACTCCTCCTCCTCCGCTACGCGGTCGTGCATTTACGTGCCTCACAAACACACACGGTGTGTCGTGCAACGCGCATCCACTCTTGCCTACTCCGCTGTGCAAGTGTGAGGTGTGCTTCTTTTTCTCTCGTTGTCGACTTCGCTCCACAGTCCGAGGCGTGCGGCAAGAACACAAACCAACAATTCTTTTCCAGCAGCGGTGTATCTGTCTTTACTGTACAGTTAAGCACCACGAGAGTGATAAGGAGTACACTTGGGAACCCAAAGTGTAAGTCGAGCCTGGCCTTCTACCAAAAGCACTGAAAAAAACTGATAGTGCATTTTCTTCTTCCAGGTTTGCTTCTTTTTTTTTTCCTTTCCGCATTTTGTACTTGTCTTTTCTCGCCGTCTTCGTTGCTTACTGTTTCTTTTCATTTATTTGTTCTAGTAAGAAGGACTTGCTCTTGCCTATTCTGTAAAATAAAAAAAGAAGAGTAACCCGTGTCTATAAAAAAAAAAGAAAAACTGGACTAGCTCAGTGCGTTTTCCACACCTTTCCCCCTTCCTTACTGTCTACACAATATACATCAATACAGTTATGGTGACAGACAAGTATTATCAAACTTAATTTGTGTTCCTTCGACAAGCACTTCCGCTGCGTCAATTCCAGAATAATCCGTTTTTTTTCTTCTGTTCTCTCCAGCTTGTAGGAGACGTCATCTCCATTCAGAGGTGCGGCAAGCTCTTTGTTGGTTTTTCTCTTTTTAATTGTCACAGATTGTACTTCACAACTCTCCTCCGTTTTCTTCGTCACACACACACAAAAGACTTTTTTATTTTATTTTATTTTAACGTTAATTGTTTGGTTTCCTCTGATATTTCTCTTCTTCACAGAATCTGAGTTTTCCTACTTCCTTGACCTTTCTCTTTGTGTGTCAAACTTGCTCGTTTCTCTGAGGACTTGGTTGTCACGGCTGGCAACGACAACTATCAACTCGGGAAATTGTGGCGAACGCGCAGGTCTCCTCTCTTACTCTTTTTTTCTTTTCATTTCATTGCGAGGAAAGACGAAGATTGTTTTCATCTTTTACGCTCTTTTTTCTTTGCTTTAAACACCCAACGCTCACAGTTCTGTTTGCTTTTCCAAAAAGCTACAGGAGTCGCTGACGCCTTTAACCGTAAGGGGGAGGTTCACCAAGGAAGTTCAGTCCTTTTTTTTTGTTTTCCACCGAAGCCACACACACACACAAGCGATTCTTTAAAGTGCATCTTGCTCTGACTTACGACGCGTGTACAAAAAAAAAAGGACTTTTTATTAGGACACACTTAAACACCTTGAAACGAAACAAGCGTTCTACGAACAGTTTTAAAAGAGATCAAGCAACAACAACAAAAAAAAACAGTTGTTGCAAACACATTCTTAGAGATCTCTTTCTTGTTTGTCTTTTTGTCTGTGTCGAAGCGCTGTCATCGTGTGTGTTGTCTGAACTTTCTTCTTTAAAGGTTGTCCCTTGATTGTGCGTCACACCCCTTTTTTTTTTGTAGTGTTTTTAAGACCTTGAAGTTGGAGAACTTTTGGTTTTACTTGTTTTGTTCTTTTAAATCGAGCTAGCTTGTTTTGGCGAGGTGCAAAAAAAAAAGCTGATTTTCCATTATACTCTTCTTTACACTCTAATATCCTTAATTCAGTCAGAGCGCGCATCTATTCAAGACTTCGTCTCTGCTTTTTATACATCTTTTTTTTCTTTTCACAGCAGGTCTCTTTATACAGCTATCCACTCCTTTTTTTTTTCTATTCCCACCCTCGCTTTTCGTGGGTTTCTCGTCGTTACGTGTGCGTGTGTCCCCCCGCGGAATGCATCTGTGCGCGTCACCATGAGCAGCTTCAAACACAATCCATATCAGCAGTTCTCACCTCCGCAGCCCTCCCCGTCGCTGCCTTCGTCGGCAACGCGTCGTACGGTGCTGCAACAGCAACAGCAGCAGCAGCAACAGCCGGATGGTGCGCTGTCGAGTGGGAGCGCCGCAGCCGTGGGACCGACGGTGCGGCTGCACGCTGCGCCGGTGGCTCGCCGGCCACGCCACTCCCCCGTATCGCCGCCGTCCAACAGTAACAGCCTTGTGCTGTCGCCGGAAGTCAGCAGCATGGCAGAGCCGACGCGTGAGGACGCAGACGCCTCGCTGCCACCTGCGAGTCGTGCGCGCAGCCCACTGCAGACTGTTTCTACGCAGCCGCCACCGGCACCACCGGTGCTGCCGCAGCATCACCATCATCGCCCGCCGCCGCTTGGCAATGTCTCGACCTGTGCGCCGCCCTCTGCGTGTATCACTTCTCCACTGAGTCAGCTGGTGCTGCCGCGGCAGCAAAGCGAGAGCATGAGCGCTTCGAATCCCAGCTACTCCATCTCGAACTTCGCAGCATCCTACGGCGAGCCGACGCGGGCAGGGGAGTGCTACCGCAGCGGCAGCAACAGTGTTGGTGGTGTCATCGATAGCATGAGCCGGCAACACAGCGCCGGTGTCGTCGGAACAGCCGCCGCCACGCCTGTCGGCGTGTCTTTTCCAGCCTCACCGACGGAAGCGCTCTCCACGACGCTCTTCATTGACGGCCTGCCGCCGAGCATTGAGAATCAACACCAGCTCTGCCCCTACGTGCCGCCGCAAGGCCGTGTCGCGGTTCGGGTCAAGCGCGCGCACCACCGCGATGTCGGCTTTGCCGTGTACGATAGCGTCGATGCGGCAAGCGCGGCGCTGGAGTGGTTCCACAACATCCGCATGATCAAGGAGATGGTGCAGACCTCTGGCTACGCAGGAGGGCCGGTGTTCAGCCCACCGCTTCAGCAGCCGCCGTCGCAGGCCTACGCTTACCCACCGGTGATGACGGAGTGCGCGACACCGGCACCAGCGGGGCTGCGGCCGCATGAGGAGGCAACGCCGGTTTCCTACGAGAACTTCCTCTCCACGCGGCACCACCCGGCACAGTACGCCCAGCTGCTGCGGCACAGCATCAGCCTGCGCGTGGAGTGGGCTCACTCGCACGAAGTCCACCACCCCTCGACCCCACCGCCTCCACCGCAGTTCCCGCGTCCACCACAGTCGGTGCGTGAGAGCGCTGGCGCTGCAGCGTACATTGACGGTCCCGGCGGCAACGCCAATACCAACAACAGCAACAACAGTCGCAGCGGCACCGACAGTGTTGGGCTGCCGTACCCGCTGTCCGCCGCGACGTCGCCGGTGCACCACTCCACGTACTCGACGCAGCCCGCTTCGATGGCGCCGGCGTCTTTCTCGGCTGCGTCCCCGACGTCGTCCATGCTGCTCGGCAGCACAGGTCTTGTGCCAGGGGTGGTGCACACGCCGTACACGGTGGATGCGCCATCGATGTCCAACTGGACAGACGAGCGGCCCTTCAACGAGGCAGAGCTCGGCTACGGGCCGTCCTCCATCACAGCTCCCGGTGCCCCACCACCACCGCCACCACCGCCGAGTGCGTTTGCGCGCATGAGCGCCTCGGTACCCACCGCAAACGCGATGCTGCAGTCTCCGAACGTTTCGCTGTTGGCGCACCCTTCCACCGTGCCGCAGCAACAAACTCCACAACCGGCGCAAAGTCGCGCGGAGCGCCGTCTGCCTTCCCGCACACTCTTTGTCAAGCTGGTCCACAACTTTCCACTGCCCCCGTCTCTCACGAAGCTGTCGTCGCCTACCGAGCAACAACAGCAGCAGCAGCAGCAGCGGCTGTACAACACTGCGGACGGCGCATTGAGCGGTGGGACGTCGCCTTCACTTGTGCACGGCATCGATGCAGCCGGTGCAATGACGCTCGAGGATCGCGCCTTCTTTGCGCTGGCGCAGCGCGTGTGCCGTGAGGAGTTCTTTTCCGAGCAGTTCGCTGGTGTTGTGCGCTACCGGCCCTTCTTGCATCCGCCGTACTACGGTGGGTGTTTTGTACTCTTTGAGCGAGACACGGACATGCAGCGGTGCCTGCAGTGGATGCGTGGGGACGCGCGGCTGATGACGCTGTTCGCCGTGCAGCCGGCCCGCAATGACACCTTCGAGCGGTGAGAAGGTCACACGTGTGCTTCCGTGTGTGTGTGTCTTGGGTCATGCGTCGCACTGGTCGTGCTGCATCGTCATGCTTGCACCTACGCGGTAAATATTTCTCCTTTTTCATTTTTCTTTTAGCGTTGGAAGGCGGCAATCAACGGCTTGCACAACGTAGTGTAGGAGATGCCAAAGCTCTTTCACTCTCTCTTGTGCCGCGTTGATTGGCAGTGGCCGCCGCACTACGCAGTTGTCCTCTTTTTTTTTTGCTGTTAAAGAGTTTTCTTTTTTCTTCCCTAAACAGTAGAATTCATTCGAAGGTCCTACAAAGTAGAACTTTTTTCCTTCTGTTTAGATGCCGTTTTTTTTTTTAAATGATTCTTTTTGTTTTCTTCACATACACGTTTCTGCAATTGTGCTTCCCCTCCATGTACGCAGACACAAAGCACTTTTTCTTCTTATTGCAACGTGCCGTCATCACATTCTTTCTTTCCCTTTTTTCGTGCCTTTCTTTGACCGGTTGGCCGTCTTTCTTTCTCCCCTCCCACTGTATGACCGTTGATTACCGTAACTCCAATGATTTTGCCTTTTTCTTTCTCTCACTTCGTCACTTCCCACTTTGTGTGTGTGCATGTACCTTTTTTTTTTTTATTGACTGTTGCTTTTTTTATTTCGACGCATCCCACGGAGAGTGCATCGGACAAGCTTTCTTACGCTGCCCCAGCAAACTCTCTTATCACTTAGGGGGAAAAGAAAAGAACCAGAGGCAACTTGAAAAAGGTTCACATACACGAAACAGGCAACACACACACACACAAAAAAAGAAACGTAGATGAGACCACACGATACCACTTTCTTCTATCTGTATTGCCCGCGGTTTTCACAAGCTGCCGTCGCACACGACCATTTTTTGTTTTTGTTTTTGGTATCTGCTCTTGGAGTTGTGTAGACACTTCATTTTTTTTCTTTTGTCTCTCAACGTGCGGCATTCTAGGTTAACCAAATTAGTCACATTTTCTTTACATCTTCCACCCTCCTTTTTCTTTCTTTCTTTGTCTTCTGCACACACACACCAAAAAAATAAAAAAATACCGAGATATGGCGATGCATGCCTGAAACAGGTGAAAAGAACGAAACAGAATTCAACACCAACTGAGAGAAAAAAAAAAGAAAAAGAGAATGAAGCTGATTACTGCTGCAAGGTGGTACTGCGAACCCGAGGAACCAGATGAAAGATGCAATAGTAACCGTCGATTTAATAGATTTTGCTGGCGCTGAGTTAAGCCAGTTTTTTTTAGTGAAAATGTATGTAGCTTTCGCCGACTTAAGCTTCATCCGTTGAATGTGTTGTTTACACTTCGGACGTGATGTTTTTATTTTATTTTGGTTTTTTCTCCTTTATTTGCGTTTCGTGTTCCTTTAATGCTGCATCTAACATTGCTTGCACTGTCTCGAAAACCCCGCCTATTTTTTTTTTTCCCATCTGATCTGTATCTCCACTATGACACCCGTTTATTGTACCCTACCAAATGCCATTCCGAACGTGTACCTCTTTATCATCATCGGAAAACAAAAAACGCCAACCACATCCGGCTTCTAAAACTGCCACACGAAAACTGGTGACTGAAGCAATCCAAACACTTCCACCTCAGCCCAAATCAAAATATTTGGTTAAAAAAAAAGAAAGCTACAACCTAAAGAAAAGAAAAGAACAGAAGCAAAAACACCACACCAGCATATTTCCATCCGTCAGCGGATCCATTTCTTTTCCGACCAATCCTTCTTCACTCCTTTCTCTGTCATCTGCCATCGCTTTCCATCCACCTCCTTCCTTTCGAACCCACTCGTATTTGTGACGAGGAGAATCACGTAGCACGTTGTCAAGTTAAGGTAGAACAAATCAATTTTTCGTTTTTTCTTCAAGGAGCAAAATCATCATCAAAGAGCATCAGTAAGAGAAGATGACGAAGCAAGGAAACTGGCTCATGGCGTTGAAGCCGGTGCTGGCTCTGCTGCCGGAGATCGAGAAGCCGCGCCGCATGCCTGGCATCAAGGAGCGCATCATGTGGACTGCCGTGGCGCTCTTCGTCTTTCTTATCTGCTGTCAGGTGCCCGTCTACGGCGCTCGCCCCGGCAACGCCAGCGACCCGTTCTACTGGATGCGCATTGTGCTGGCCAGTAACAAGGGCACGCTGATGGAGCTGGGTATCTCGCCCATCGTGTCGGCCTCTCTCATCCTTGAGCTGTTAGCCGGCGTGAAACTGCTGACGTACGACGCCAACAACCGCGAGGAGCGCGCCGTCTTCGAGGGCTTCCAGAAGGTGATGGCCCTCGCGATCACGGCGGTGGAGGCGGTGGCCTACGTGTCGTCTGGCATGTATGGCGACCCGTCCCGCATCGGCGTTGTCATGTGCGCCGTCATCGTCTTCCAGCTGATGGTGGCCACGATGATCTGCATTCTGCTCGACGAGCTGCTGCAGAAGGGCTGGGGTATCGGCAACGGCACCTCCCTCTTCATCGCGACGAACGTGTGCGACACGATTGTGTGGAAGTGCTTCTCGCCCTCCACCATCAACACCGGCCGTGGGGCGGAGTTCGAGGGGGCCATCATCGCCTTCTTCCACCTCCTCGTCTCGCGCACCGACAAGGTCCGTGCCCTGCGTGAGGCATTCTACCGCCCGCAGCTGCCGAACCTGACGAACATCTTTGCCACGGCGGTGGTGTTTGTCATCGTCGTCTTCTTTCAGGGCTTCCGTGTGCCGCTCATGACGAAGAGCAAGTTTAACGGCAACGACCGCCAGCCCTACCTCATCAAGCTCTTCTACACAAGCAACATGCCCATCATCCTGCAGACCAGCGTGGTGTCGAACTTCAACTTCTTCTCGCAGATCCTGTCGCGCCGCTTCGGCAACCGCAACTTCCTCATCAACCTGCTCGGCCGCTGGGAGGAGCGGGGGTACAACGGCGGCGGCTCTGGCCAGCTTTTCCCGGTGGGCGGCCTCGCCTATTACCTGGTGCCGCCGGCCACTTTCTACGACCTGATGGCCGACCCCATCCACGCCGTCTTCTACATTGTCTTTGTGCTCACGACGTGCGCCATCTTCTCGCGTCTGTGGATCACCATCTCGCACACCGCGCCGCGCGATGTGGCAAAGCAGCTCGCCTCGCAGGGCCGCTGGCTCGTCCAGGCGCGCGAGAGCGAGGAGGATATGACGCGGCTGCTGGAGAAGTACATCCCGGTGGCGGCCAGCTTTGGTGGGCTGTGCGTTGGTGCGCTGACGATCTTTGCCGACTTCCTCGGCGCGATTGGTAGCGGCACGGGTATCCTGCTGTCCGTGACGATGATCAACCAGTACTACGAGATCCTCCAGCAGGAGGGCCAGGACCTCGGCTACGGCTTCCTGAAGCAGAAGGTTGCGTAAGAAACGGGAAAGAGAACGTGGATGGCGCCAAACATATGGATAGTTGAAAAGGTATAAAAAAAAAGAAGGAACTCTGCGAGTAGTAACAATGGAACGGAGAGTAGTGTGGTGGAAACGCAGAGAGTTCCGTGAGGAAGGAGTTTTACGGCTGCACACACAGACAGCAACATCTCTTTTTCATGTTGCACGGTCATTCATGTGTGTGTTGCAGAGGAGCAAAGTGGCAACGAGGCGAGGTCTTGCGAGCATTGACGAAAAAAAAAGAGCATTTATTGATGTTGTTGTTGTGACATGAGGGGAAAGCAGAGCGAGGTGACCGAAAGAAAAGAAGAGGGTAGAGAGGCAGTTGAATGACACACATGTATTTGCACTGCCGTTCACTGCGTCTTGCTGTTCTTTTTTTCTTTTTCTCTCCCGTTCTCCTCGTTTGATGTGATGCCTACAAAGACTCAAGGCACATTCCTGGGCTTATTATTCGAATGTGATCGCGACTGAATGGCGTCTCACCCTCAACTGCTCTGCCTTTTTTTTTTCTCGCTTCGCAACGAAAGAAGAAAAAGTTTTTTTTCTTCATCCTCGAGCTGCAAGCGCTATGTGGTTGTTCTACCATTGCTCTCTCTTTCTCCTTAGCAGACTCCTGCACTTCTCCGTGAAATCCCTTCTTTTTGTTTTGAGGTATTGTAGTGTTCATTTGTTCATCAGCTGTTTATTTTGTATTTCGTAAGTAACTAATACTCTCTTTTTATTTGTCGCCGATGTGATCAGGCGGAGCAAAATTAAGAAAATCTCTGGAAGCTGACGTGCAAACGGTGGCTTTGGCGTCACTGTGTTTTCTTACCTTTTTTTTTGTTCTTGTATTGTTGCTGGCACTCGTGTGCGAGTTGTTCTTACGTCTACCCCCTTTTTTTGTTTTACGTGTCTGATTTGCGCTCCTGCATGTATCTGTTTGGGTTTGTATAAGTGTTTTGTCGTGTCCGTGGATTCTCTTTTTTTTTTTTCTGTGCTGGGAGTAAATGGGCGTGTGTCATTGTTCTTCTAATGGTTTATCCAACCTACGAAAGGAAGGGAATGAAACATACAGGTGGTCATCTAAACCATAAAACTCGAGTAGGTCATCCGGCTACGAGAAAGAGAGAGAGAAAAAGAGGGTTGTGCTCTTTTTTCGCAATTCGCGTAGCAGCAGCGGGAGGCGGCTTCGCGCGATGCGCACTGACAAACACTGTCGAACCCTCCCCGAAAAAGTCGAGGAGCCTCTCAGCTTGGTTCACTGTGAAAAAAAGAAAAAAAATGTCGGAAGGCGTTCAAAAAAGCTGCACCTCTACATCGTCGATCCATTTCGAGGGTGCAATGAAGGACACGCGTGCACGCTGCTGCTTTTGTTATTCCTGCGTCTTCCAGTGGGGTCATCGCGGAGTCCGTCTGCTCGATGGAAAGGGCAGATTTTTAAAGCACTGAAAGCGGTTGCATCTCCCACATCTTCTTCCTTTGTTGCCTTCTCCTTTTCTCCACATTTGCTACATTCACATTTATACTTCCTGTGTTTGTCTGCCTAGTATTACATACACGAACACATTCCCTCCCTTCCTCCTTTTTTTTATACGACCTTCACGGCCACCGAAGCACATAAACAAGCACGAGATAAAACAACCCGTGAGGCATAGAGTGAAAGGGGTGTGTAGCGGTGGAAAAGAGAGAAGAAAACATAGATGAGAAAAGCCGTTTTTCTTTTCTAGCATCCCCTGTCGTCGCACTCCCCCCTTTTCTTTTTCAGCGGGGAGGAGTCACGCACTATCAGAGCACATAAGCATCACAGCTGCTTTAGCTTTGCGTTTTTGGTTTTTCTAACCCTTTCCCCCCTTGTGCCTTCCTATTTTCTTCCCTGTTTTTGTTGTTTTAAGGTGCACCTTGGACCTCCCCCATCTGTCCTTCCCTTTTTCCTTGCTGGTCACGTTGCCCTTGTAGCCATACGAAAAGGAATACATCGCGACTTTCGAGTGCTGGACTGCGTGTGTGCGTGTGTCTGTCTTTCAATACGATTCGAACCACTGGAAGAACAGGACGAGTCATCAAAGGGAAAATAAAAAAGGAAAAAGAGGCGCGTACAAAGTTCCGCTTGCCTTCCCGCTCATTTCATTTATGGAGAAGAGCACAGGCGAGCTTGTGAACGTTCCTTTTATCATTTCCATCAAACGTCTTTTTCTTTCTAATTTCTTTTTTTTCTTGGTTCGTGTGTGGACTTTTACGGTTACGTAAAAGTGTGTCGAGCAGCGCTCACAATAAACCACGCCTCGTTGCACAGATTCTCTCCACTGCCCTACAGCAGGAGCACAGAAGATTTTTCCACCGAGCAAGAAAGTCCTTAAAACAAGCGAGCAAACAAACGAACACACACAAAAAAAGTAATTGTTAAAACTGTCTTTTTTCTTTTCTTTTCTTTTCCTCTTTCTTTTGTTGTAAAGAAAAACAGTCAGACTTGCCGTAGGGTGCGAGTGGCACATTTTCCAACACCAAAAAAACGCAACAAAACTGTCTTAGGCGCACTTTGACTGCCCCCTTTTTTTTACCCTTTACCTTTCTCTCTGTGTCGTCTAGCATACTCAGCTGTTTGTGTGTGTGTGTGTGTTTTGCTGGACGAATAGTGGTATAATTTCTCGCACCTAACTTGACTTCATTTTCCTTTTTTTTTTGTATATTCCGACGTTCTCCCTTTGACTTGGGGGCTTGAACACCGCTTCCTGTCACAGTCTTTATTTTCTCGTTTCGAGACATTGATTATTTTTCTGGTATAGGTCTTTAGTTGTTGCTGCAATCTTTACTTTTTTTTTCTTCATCAGGAGAAAGAGAGAAGGCAAACAACAACAACAACGAACACGTGATTTGTGAAAGTGTGGTCGATATATATTTTTTATTTGTATCAAAAGAAAACCCTTTTAACCTTAACAACGGGCAGTAAAGAGTCGTAACGCTCAGGACCATAGAGAAAAGAAGCAAAGAGACAAGCAGAAGCGTGTGATCCCCCTGTTTTTTTTTAGGTTTCTTTATATTCACGCACACCGAAACAAACCTGTTACAAACCTTTTTTTTAAATACACAAACCAGAGTGTTCCGGTAGCTGGCCTTTTCTTTTTTTATTCGTTTTTCTGCTCACCTTGTCGTTTGTTCTTTGCAAAACATCGTCTTTTTCTCTTTCTTTTTGGTGGTACGACGCCGTTTGGTGCCTCTATATAGTACCGTCAAAGAAGTGCTCTCTCGGTTCAGTATTCTTGTTCTCTCTTTCTAAGTTTTTTTTTGCTTCTTTTTTCTGTTTATCCTTTGCGTTTTACTCACTCAAGCTTGTCCTTTTCCGCCTATCCTTACCACCTGCTTCGCAACCGCATTCTGTCGTTGTTGTTTCTTTCTTTGTTTTTTTGTTCCTGCAACACCTTTTGTTTTCTCCTCTGTGACCTCTACGAATCGAAGTTTTTTTTTCCTTTCTGTTGACAGCTAGCTTCTTTCTTTTTTTTTTTGCTATTATTTGTATTCTACGCTTCTTTTTTTTTTATTTATTGGCGAGTGTTCTCTCTTTTGGTACGTATATTTTCCACTGGCTGATTTGCCCGGCGAGACTCTTTCATCGCTGTTGCGCTTGTTCTCCCCCCAATAATAGGCATTTCGCTAGCAAGCCCTTCCGATTGGTTTTCTTTCTTCTGTGTATTTTGCTCCCGTACGTACGAATAACCTGCTAAAAGAAAAACGCGCGTTGTGAGCTTTTTCCCCCTGTTCCCCCTTTCACTCTTTTTTTTGCTTTCCTGGCTGCCGAAGCTGTTGTGTTCATACCTCTTTTTGCTTGCCGTCCGACGCGAGAAGCATCCCGCCCTCCCACGCAACGAGTTATCTTTTTTAAGTTCGCCGACTGTTGGTGAAGTAAAACGACAGAGCAGAACGCCAAACTCTATTTCAGGTATTGACAAGCGAACGGGGGAGTGCGTCGACAGACGACGTCTCTGGTCTTTACCTTTTGTCGCTGAGACTAAAGGTGTGGATTAACAACAACAAAAAAAAAGGAAAAGAGAGTTGCTTTGTTTGTCTGAGTTAGTGTCATAGGTGCTATCATTGCTATTCCTATTTTTTTTCTGGTAGTTTCATACGCTTCGACGTTTTTCTTCTTTTCTTTTTTCAACGCCTTTTTCTTTTCTTTCATCATCTGACAACAGTCGCTCCGCTTTCGAGTAAACTCGTTTTGAAGGCGTGATCAGCTGCACCGTTGACTGTTTGCTTCGTTTCCTCTTTTTTTTTGTTGTGTTCTTCATTTGTTTCTGATATCCAACACAACTCGTATACGCTTCAGCGGCATCAAAAACAAAACAACAGAAAGTGAATCATCTGTTTCACAGCAGTAAAAGGTCGAGAAAAGAAGCGAACGAGAGAAAGGACTTCGCTGTGTACTTTTGTTTCCCCTCTTGGCTTTGCGCGCGTAATACAGAGTTTTCCCCTGTGAAGAGCTTTAAATTTTATTTTTATAGTTTTCTAGGACAAGAAATGTTCGCGAGTAGAACATTTGGCGCGCGTGACGCGGAGCTGCAGTCCACACTGATGGCGCTGCACAACTGTCACTACCACGTGCACGAAGACGTCGTTGGCATTCTCCTGCACGACAACTTCCGCGCCGAGGCACTGCGGGGGGAGTACTACGCCACCAAGTATCTCCGTCACCGCCTCCCGCTGCTCTTTCGACTCGCGCTGTGCAAGTGGCGGCCGCACCGCCGACCTCAACGAAGGCCGCTGCTGCGTGGAGCGAAGAAGGACGAGCTGAACTCCGCGGATCGTCTGTCTTTCCGTGGTGGATCGCTGAGTAATACGAACAGCGACGCGGACGACGAGGACAACCACGACGACGACGATGCGAACGACGCACAGTTGTCGTCGTCGCACCTCCACCCCCATCCCCAACATCAGCGACGCCGCCGTCAGCGCGGCAGCTCAGGTGGGGCCCGCTCCACCGGCAGCTCCGACGGCAGCCTCCCCACATCGGCAGTGGACGGCTGCAGCAGCTCCTTGCTTGGCGGCAGCCTCAGCGACGATTCCCAGCGCGAAACGTGGAGCCCGGAGCGCAGCCCGGTGCCACCACCCGGGGCCACGAACACCACGAACAGTGCACCCGGTGGCGGGGCCGCACGATCTGCGAGCCCCTCTGCCGCTGCATCCCCTCCGCAAGGAACGGCCAGCGAGAACGGTTTGACACGCGAGCAGCAGATGCAGCTGTCCATCCTCGCCCTGCAGATCCTCTGCGGCGATCGCTCTCGTGTGCGCGAGGGCTCCGCTGAGGCCGTCACGGCGGCGTGTGGCCCTATCTGGGACGTCCACACCGTCCGCAGCTTCTACGACGATCACCGGCGGCTGGTGCGGTGGACGTGCCGGGTGCTGCACGCCTCGTGTGAGTGGATGGAGGACGTCGTGCGACGCGCCGTCGAGGACGAGCTGTTGGAGCCGCCCGCCCCGGTAAACAGCCCAACGCGGCGGACCAGCACGCCCTTCGGCGGCACCGACGATGGTGCTGCCGCGGCCTCGACGGACTCGCAGGCGCTGCCGTCGCCGCTGCTGACGAGTGCGTCGGTGCGGCGGTCGCGGCAGCCGCGGACGGTGTCGGTCGAGGCCCGGCGTCTGCCCTCGAGCACCGACTACTCCCCACGCCGTTTCGCCTCGTCTCCGCTGTCCGCGGAAGGCGGCGTCGCGGTAGAGGAGAGCGCGTCGTCGAACACTAACCAGAACGGAGAGGAGGAAGATGGCGGCGCCTGGCAGCGGGGTGGTGACCACAACACCGGTGCGTCGAGCACCACGTCGAACGACTCGGGCTCTGATCGACAGGAGCTGACGCCGCACTTTCAGCACTACCGCCGCCACCGCAGCGTACCGCCCTTGCAGACCAAAACAGGCGCCGTCGCCGGCGTGGGAGCGGCCACCACCACCGCAGCGGGTGTCCCTCCGCGTCCGCCGCTAATGAGCGGTGATGGTGCAGCTGGAGGGGCAAGGACACCGGTGCACCCACGGTCAGAGGACGCCGACGACGGTCCTGGCGCCGCTGCCGGGGTAACAGCACCTCCAACAGCATCCGCGCACGCGGGTGCACGTTCGTTCCGTGCGGTGCACGCACAGGACGCGACGACGGCCATACCTACTGCGGCTGCTGCGGGACCGCCACCACCGCCGCCACGCCCAGCGCCGCCACCGTCGTCCAATCAGCGCACCACGTTTAACACCACCGCAGAGCTGGAGACGCTGATGGAGCTGCACTGTCGGCGCATCCGTCACGCGCTGATGGTGCTCGAGTCGCTCCTCGTGTCTCTCGTGTTGGTGCAGTCGTACATCTACCGCACAAAACCGGGCCGGTCCAACACACCGCCGTGGCTGCGCCGCGACAGCAGCAGCAGCAGCAGCAGCGACGATGCCGACCTAAACAGCGGGTCGGAGACGGACGAGGAAGGCCTGGGCAGTCGCCACGGTGCTGAGGGCAACGACGACGACGATGATGACGAGGACGGCTCCCGCTTCACGCACCACAGCGGGCTTAACCCCGGCAACAACAGTTTTTTCGACGGCGGCATCGGTGGCTTTCAGAAGCGGCGTCGGCGCCACAAGCACACGAGCAAGAACGGCGGGCTGCGCAATTCCATGTTTGAATTTCGCATTGACACGTGCTCGTCGTACGAAACGGACCACGGTGGTGACGAGGGCCACGATGAGGCCTACATCATGCAGATGGATTCGGAGGCGGATGAGCCACCACTCGACCTGCTCGTCCGGCACTGCCTGCACGCTTTTACGCAGACTTTCCTCTCCATCACGACGGTGCAGCAGCAGCTGCAGGAGTACAGCCACGAGAGTCGCCACGCCCCCGCCTCGACAACGACGGCGGCGACGAATCGCTCCTTTGCCGTGGTCTCTGCGATGACCTCCGCCAGCGACTGTTTCCCCTCGCCGCGCTTTCTCAATCCGGCGAGCGGCGGAAGTGGCGAAAAAGGGTCCAGCAGCGCCGTGTCGCCCGTCACGCCGACGGAGTCGGAGGCGCCGTCGTTGGTGGCCGCCCGTGGCACTGCCGCCGCCTACGCCTGTCCGAGGTGCCAACGCTTCCACCGTGTGGAGGAGGTGCTGCTGGTGGCGGCGAACGACAACTTGGAGGTGCTGAAGAAGACCGCCATCGCCTTTGCGGCGCACCACTCCGCCATCGCAGAGGAGTCGATTCGCGTGATTGACGCGGAGGGCGCCGTCTTTACTTCACAGGCAACCATGCTGCTCGCCCACGTCCTCACGCCGGATCTGCTGGCCGCCCACCCACCCGGGTCACGTGGCGGCATGGCGCTGGAGTGGGTGTTGAACTACGTTTTTGGCGGCTGCAGCGGCGCCGATGTGCGGCAGCACCAGCAGCAGCAGGAGCGTCAGCACATCGCTGGGGTGGCGGATGCGAACTCCAGCTTTGACTGCTTTAGTCTTGCCAACAGTAGCTTCAGCAGCACGAACCCGCAGAGCGTCGATGCGAGTGATCCGGATGGGCGGTCCTCCGATGGCGGGTGGCGCAGCCTCGGGGGCGAGCAAGGGTCCAACGCGTCGGACAGCGGACACAGCAGCGCGCAGTCATCGGGGCGGTGGAACGTGAACCGCTTCGAGTGCGGCGACGACAACGCCGACACCCCGCTGACGAAGCACAACAACGAGAAGAAGAACGCGGCGAGCAGCAACGACGGCGGTGTCCACAGCGACGACGAGGCGGCAGCAGCGGCGGATCAGCCGGAGCGGCAGGCGACCAACATGCGTGTGGAGTACATCCTGGCCGCGTGCTTTACGCGGTGCCACCCCCTCATGACGGTGATTGGCTGCGTGGCGGAGAACAACCAGTACAACTGCGGCCGCACGGTGGCGCAGGCGGTGCTGCAGTACGCCTTCACCCTGTCGCAGACCTCGGCACGGCTGCTGCGCACGCCGCTGCTGACGAACACGTGGAGTACGCCCTTCACCGAGGCGATGATGCGCGGCCTGTCGGAGCTCGCCGCCCACGCCCATCAATCCGTCGCCGTCAGCGCCGGCGGGGCAGGCATGGGTGGCGCCATCGGCGGTGGCGATGGTGGTGGCGGCTTCGGTGGTACCGGAGGCGGCCCCAACTTGACGTGGTCCTTCGCCTCCTCTTCCCCGGCCATCGCGGTGGCCGCCGCGGCGGCTGCGCGGACGGTGGGCGGTGGCCCCCCGCAGCTGATGGGGCCGGACCGCAGCTTCGCCCCACTGCTGGCCGCCCAACTCAACGTGCCGACGTCGATCGTGTCGTCTGCGATGCGGCACGTGCCGCGGCCAAAGCCCTACGCGTTCATTCCCCCACCCGCTGCGGTGGTGACGGGGGCCACCCCGGCCGATGAGTCCGAGGCGGCGCAGGTGCGGACGATGCGGCGGTGCCTCTCGCTGCACTGGGCGAAGTGTGTCCTGCTGAGTGCCCGCACGTTGACCCGCGCCGGCACCTACGACGTTTCCGTTCCTTTTGAACACTACGTGAACATCCGCAACGCCCGGCTGCACCTGCGTGGCCGCATGATGGAGTACCACGACCGGATGCGCGAACACTTTCTGCAAATCGGCAACCACGACAAGGTGAAGCGGCTCGATGAGGTGTTTGAGCGGTGGGAGGCGGATGAGCGACGGATGCTGATGAACGACCTCGATATCGCGGAGGATCCAAATGGCAGCTTCACCACCGCGACGGCGCCGTACACGGCAGCCGGCACACCGACGACGCCTGCGCTGTACACCGTAGACCCGTTCGGACGTGTCTCACCAGCCCCCGTCAGCCTTGGCGGCGTGACGGTGGGCGGTGCGGCAGCGACGCACAACGGCATGCCCATCCCCGTCACCGGCTCAAGCGGAAACAACTGGAGTGAGCCGCAGCCAACAGAGAGCAGCGCGGCGCAGAGTCACTTTGACAGTAACCGCAACAGCCACACCATGACGGCGACGTTCGCCTCCTTCGCGGTGCCGTCAGGGCCAAACACGACGAACGCCAGCAGCCGCATGGGTGGTGGCGGTGGCGGCACCACGACGGCGACGTCCGACCCGATACGGGATCAGCTGCTGCTACCGCAGCCGGACGACTCGAACCCGGGCTCGATTGGCGCCGACCCGCTCGGCCGCTCCTTCGACGACACAAACGGCACCGCCATCACCGAGAAGGAGAGTTACCGGCGTGCCTTCGTCGACTCCTTCTGCTTCGGCAAGTCGGACTTCGAGCTGCTGTCGGCCGCGCTCCTTGGCAAGTCGCGCACCGCCGTGCAGGTGCCGATCCACGTGATCGTCTGCACCTCCCTCTTTTCCATTTTGGATGCGATGGGGGATGTGCTGCTGTGCGAGCAGCCGCGGCTCAGTTCCGTCGTGGCAAACGAGCTGCTGACGCTCCTCTACGAGGCGCAACTGAGCATGCTCGAGCCTCTGCACGACGGGGCGATGGCGGTGGTGGAGAGGACGGGCTCGACGCCGCCCATGACCTCCACTTCAAACAGCGCCGCCACGTCGCCCGAGTCGGCGTCGCTGCCGGCGTCACCCTTCATGGAGCGGCCCAGCAGCCGCATGAGCGACACGTCAGATTCCTTCGTCTCCCCGGGCTCCTCGCTGCTGCCCTCCACCGCGGCCTCGTCGCGGTCGTCGTCGTGCTCGTCGTCCACGTCGTCCGTCACGCTGTCGTCCGACGGCAGCAGCTCGCTGCCCGCCGCCTCCTCGCCGACTCGGCCCGATCACGACAAGGGCAACTTCAGCTTTGACCAGCGGAGTAGCGGCAGCTGCAGCAATAGCAGCAGCGACGGTGAAGGTATCACCCGCGGTGGGAAGGACGGTGGAAAGGCCAAGAAGAAAAAGAAGAAGAACAAGCCCCACGCGCGTGAGGTGAACTCCGCCATTACCCGTGACGGGCACATCCTGCTATTTAACGAGTACGCGCTGCTCCTCGAGGCGGGGCTGCGGACGCCGCTGGTGGTGCGCCGATGGCGGGAGGACGTACGCAGCAACCCCGACCACGCCGCCCGCGGTTACCTCTCTCTCCTCGACCACTTGCAGTACCGCCAGTCCCAGTGGGCGGAGCCGTCGCAGGAGGAGTACCTCGTGTCCCGCAGCACGTTGCGGCTGATGCTCGGCGTGACGGCTCGCGATGCCCGCGGCAACATGCACGGCAACATCCTCCACGTCGACGACCTGGATGTGATGGGCAGTCGCAAGGAGGAGGTGGCGCCGCGGCTCGGCGTGACGTCGTCGAAGGATTCCATGACGATCATGTACGCGGAGGAGTGGGACCCGTCGATGGTCGAGCCGGCTGACTCGCCGACGCAGAAGCAGCACTCGCACGATGCCGTGGCAGGCGCCAGTGCATCGGGCGACTCCAACAGCTCCAGCTCGGATCAGCTGCTGCGCAGTAAAGGACCGTCGGCGGATTCGGTCGGCATGCACGGGCACAGCGGCGACGGCCTGGATGAGCGGGATGGCGTTCCTCGGCGGAAAGCGGATGTCTCACCGGTGCTGCACAGCGATCGTTTCGCCTTTGGTGGTGGTGGTGGGGGTCCCAGAGGGTCTAGCGCGGGCGATGTCGGCGGTCCGACGCTGCCGCGCAGCCACCTCGTCATGTCGCCTGGGATGTCCATGTCCGCGCACATCGCCACGGCGACCTCCGACACACCCGGTGTCTCCAGCGGCTCCTCCGCGCACCTCAAATCACCGGCGCTGCTGGGCCGTCCGCCGCTGCCCACCTCCGCAAGCTCGCCAACGCAGGGGAAGGCACGCATGCTCGGCCCCCGCACGAGCTCCTTCGAGTGCGTCAGTTTGCTCGGCACGCGGCTGGAGACGAGCGACGATGGCACCCCGCTGCCGTCCTCCCCGGCGAGTGTGTTGCACCAGCACCACCACGACGTAATTCACGCGTACGTCGACGCTGACGACATCGGCGACGACAGCGAAGACGTCGACGCCATCAACGAGGACGAGGAAGAGGAGCAACACCGGCATCTCCGGCAGCACGGGACACACGACCACGCACACCCGCACCATCACCGCGGTGACACCCCCACGAACACTACCACCAGCAGCAGCGATGACGAGGCAAACGACGGCGGTGACGGCGGGCACCACCGCCACCACGGCCACTGCGCGGAGTGCGCGGCGCACGACAGCGTCGAGAATTTCTCCTTCATGTCCGCCGAGACGTACGACGAGGCAACGGAGGAGAAGGGCGGCGCGAGGTCTGGTGCAGGGCGGCGGCACGGCACACCCACGGCGCAGGCAGACCAGCCCGACTCGTCGTCGCCGCACACACACGACGAGCACAGCAGCAGCAGTGGGAGTGGCAGCCCAAGCGGCAGCAGCGGCAGCCCCAACACCCAGCATCAACAGCAGCAGCACCACCAGCATCACCACGGCAGCAGTTCCCATGCGAGTCCTACGCACAGTAGTCATGCGCACAGTAGCCATGGGCAGCACGGCCACCACCCGCGGCCGCCCTACGCGCCGTGGCGCCACGTGCCGACGCGTGTCACCCTGGCCGGCGCGCGCACCGACCTGGGGACGATGGTGAAGCGCATGCCCTACACGTGGACCCTCACAGATCCGGTAAAGGGCCTGGAGGAGGCTGCGCCTACACCGGCCAACATGGGCAGGAGCCCTCATGAGGGCCGCGACGAAGGCGCCGGGGACGCCGCAGACACCGCCGCTGCTGCCCCGCCACCCTCCGCGGTGGTGGTGTACGCGTCGGTGAGCCTCGCGCTGGCGGTCAACCCGAACAGCAGCGAGGCTGCAGCGGCGTCGCCACCGGCGGAGGAAGTCATCAGCGGCCCCGCGCACGACGATGCGACGGCGCTCGGCGACGGCAGTGATGCCTCGAGCAATCCACCTGCGGAGACGACGGCAGAGGCGGTGGTGCGTGCGAGTCCTCCAGACGAGGCTGGACTGCCGGTGGACGTGGTGGTGCCGTCCCTCGCACTGTCGGCTGGCGTGGCAGAAGAGAAGGAAGTCGCAGATGAGCGAGAGAGTACAGAGTCAAGCGGGAGTGCGCCGTCGCCACCGCCACCAGCGTCCACGGAGACGGTGCACACGACGGAGTCGGGCACTGCAGACATCGCATCGATGCCCGCCCGTGCGGACAGCAGTGGTGATGACATCAGCACATCTGCGTCGCGCGACGCCGCGGCGGGAAACGTCGCAACAGAGACATGCCCAGCGCCAAATGCACCGGCTGAGGCACGGGACGCCATCGACGGCGCACCATCCACGGATGCAACAGCAGCGGCAGAGAGTGCAGAGGCGTCGGTGGCGCTGTCCGGCTCACCGCAACCGCTTGTCGACGAGGTGGATGGCGTCGCCTGGGGGAGCCTCTTTCCACGACGTGTCGCCGTTACACAAATGCTCTCCTGCAGCCCCAGCACGGGCAGCAGCAGCGGGTCCGTCGAGGGCCCGTTGTCGATCCCAAAGGAGTTGGAGGAAAACGGTCTGGAGGAGGAGGAAGTCACCGCTAGCGCCAGCAGCAGCAGCAACGACGGCAGCAACGATCCAGATGCGCCGGCTGTGTACGTCAACTCGGCCTCCTCCACCCCCGGCGACGACAGCGATTGGGAGAGTGCTGGAAGAGTCAGTGCAGAGATGATGAGCCGCAACAACAACAACACGGAGCAGCCGCACAGTGCAACGCCCTCCGCATCACCTGCCGCGCCTGCCGCGAGTGCTGCGTCCCCACCACCGCCGCCGACGTCGTCGTCGTCCTCGTGTCTGTCCGGCATCACGCCTGCGGCGATGCCCGTTTCCGCGTTGGTGCCGGCTGCGATACGCGTCACCGCCGTGGAGTCCCCCCACGCCGCCAGCGCCGGCACTTCGGCCGCGACGACACCCTCCGGCTCCGTCAGCCGGTCCACCACCAACGTCCAGCACACCTTCGCCGGCTCGCCGATCTTCTCGCCTCCCCGCGGCGGTCCCACGATGAGCGGCAGCGCACCGCTCGGCATCGGCAGCGGCAGCCCGTCAAACGACGCCGCGTTGAGTCGTGCGATTCACCGCGTGCTGCACCACCAGCGGCGCTCGTCCGCGTCAGCGGGTGTGTTGCCGGCAAGCCTCGCCAGCCTCAACAGCGAGCTGTCGCACTCTATTCCTGCCGCGCCATCGCCGCCACCGCCGGCGCTCTACGCTGAAGCTAAAAAGGAAGAAAACGCGAGCAGCAGCACCGCCACGACGGCATCTGTGAGTACCGCGGCGGCGGCTTTGTTGACGGGCGAGCTGCAGCGACAGGCATCGTCGAGTGGAGAGAAGGTGGTAATGGCGAGCTCGGCCTCGCGGCAGCGTGCGCAGGTTTCACGGGACATCTGGCACCAGACGCTGTCGCAGCTCAAGCAGACCACAGCTGCAGCAGGCGCCGTCGCACCGCACAGTAGTCCAGGCGGTGGGCACGCGGACTTGGCGGACGACGGATGCGATGTTGCGAGAGCGAAAGCCGCGAACGTGATGGCGGGAGAACAGCCAGGTGAAATGGATGGAGCATCGGCCTCCGCGAGTACGCAGGACGCCCCAGCAGCAGCGAGGCGCTTTGAAAGCCGCAACACGTCTGCCTGCGGGCCGGGTGATGGACCGTCGGCCACCCCCGGCGATCTCCATTGCTCTGAGGAGGGGAGCAGCAGCAGCGACGGCGGTGTTGTCGTACGTCGGCCGTCTCCAACGGCGACCACCACCACCGCCGCCGCTAGTACACGGAACAGCCGCAGCGGTCACCTACTCCCTACCCTGCCGCCTGCCTCCCACCCGATCCCCGTTCTCTCACAGGACAGCGTCGACACGGTGAGCCCCAACTCCCCCAGCACCTCCAGCTCGGTCCCACACGACTTGCAGTGGTACACCGGGGCGAACACCGCCGCAGCCCACCGCCCACCCCGGAGCACCGTCTCCACGGACGACCCGATGTCGCCCACGACGCTCAGCGGCGGTGTGATCTCCAGCGGCAGTGGCACGCCCAGTCGCTTCTCCGTGGAGGAGGTCGTGGGTGGCAGTTCCGGGGCTGTGACGGGCGGCGTGCCGCGCACGCAGGTGACGGCGGAGGGTGTGATGGGCGGCCTGCGCATCGGCCAGGGCGGGGGGAAGTCGCTGCTGTGGCCGGCAGGCGGGCGGGCGCGGCAGCGGTCACCACCGCCAGACCGCGTACACGGCGCTGCGCAGCCGACGACGACGGCAGCAGCAGGATTGACCGCAACCCGCGCCGGTGCAGGAGGGACGGCAGCCGGAGAGGTGCGTGGGCATCACGAAAGCGACGCTCCAACCGCGACGACAACCACCACCGCTGTTGTCCCTGTGGCTGTTCCGCAGGCGACAACACCACCGCCATCGATCACGTCTCTCAGCAGTTCGTCGTCGGATTCAGGCATGCTAAATCGAAGCACCGTGACGGCGGTGCCCAGCGTGCAGCACAGTTCGAACCACAGCTCCCCACGCAGCAGCGCCACCAGTGGCGGTGGCGGCCTGAACGGCCACACGAACACCTACAACAAGGTGGTGCGGTTCAGCGCGTCGCACACGCCGCCCACCATCGCCGTACCGAACAACAGCAGCCACGCAAATCGTACCTCGGGCGTGCGAGCGCTGACGGAGCTGCCGGCGCCGTGTGCGATGTTGAACGGAAAGACTTTTGTGGATGGGGGGCGCGGACTGAGCCCGGTGGTGCCACCGAGCGTTGCACAACATGGAGCCTTGTCGTCGCACTCACCGCTGAACAGCAAGAGTGCGGGGACTGCCGGGTACGCCAGCAGCAATGACAGCGATGTCTCGACCTGAGTAGGCGTCTCTCTTCGTGGAATAGGAGAACAACGCTGGAGGTCGTTTGTATTTTAAGATACTGCTCGGTTTATCTCGCTTTCACGCATAGGTGAATGGCCTCGGCTGGTGACCTATTCGTCTCTGTTTCTTTTTTTTTTATCTGTTGTTTTTTTTGACCGACCGGGTTTCTGCTACGTTGTTGCTGTTGCTTCAATTTTTCTTCCTTCTTTTTCTGCCGCTGTCTGTAGTTTTTCTTTAATTTCGTTGGGATATGTACATTCGGTTTGCGCCTTTAGTGTGTGGCAACTTGCTTTCCTCCTTTTTTTCTTCTGTGTGTCTACGTGCTGCTTTTTTCTTCTTCGTTTTTTTTTTGTTTTGAATCTTGTGTTTTCACAGGTGCACCGCTGTTGATGGTGAAAGAAGCTCTCTCTTCATCAAGGAAAAGCAAAAAACAAAACAAAACCCTCGCGTCACTGCAGCACTCGTCTCACGTGGTGTTCAAATGCCACCACGACATTGCGTCACAGCACTACTGCTTGACGGCACGACAGCCGCACTGAGCTCAGAGCCCAAAACCGGGCCGGACTTACTTCAGCTTGGTTCTTGAAAAAAAAAAAACCTTCAGGCTTTGAATGGTCGCGGGTAGCCTATCCAGGCCGCTAAAAGCGTGGAGAAGCAAGTTTGTTTCCATTTGCAGACGCCGTCTTTTTTCAATTCAGCTGCTTTTGTCCACTGTCTTTTTTTTTTTTGATTTAAACTCTGTAAAATGTGTTCTTAAACCATTTACATCGGTCTCCAGTACCGTGCGGTACAGTACTTTCAACTCCGTTTACGCACTGTTTTCCTTCTCCCAAAATTACACAAGGCGACTGTACTGTTCTCAGTCGCACAAAAGGGGACACACACACACACGCATACAAAACCAACTCGGCTAACTAAAGCGTAATATTATCTTTCTCTCTTGCTTGGTTGCGGTCGCTCTACTGCTGGAAAGTAAGCGGACTACGCACAGAAAACTGAGCCTTGTAGCTGACATTGCACCAAGAAAACTCGTGGTGTTTCTTAGTTTCGCGGACACACAAGCGGCACTTTTTCCCTCTGTGGTTGTGATTTTATTTTCCATATCATTTGTAAATAAAACTTCTTCTTTCTTTTTTTTTCCTCCTATTTACCATTTCTAGATTAAGTTTTCTTCTTTACTGTTTTTGCTTGTACATTTTCTTGGCGTTCTTATTGGCTCTCTATTTTACTTTTCTTCTTACTATTCCACTGATTAGTACGCATTTGACACGAGAGTCGTGCTTTCTCTCGGCACACCTCTTCTTTGCGACAAATTCTGTTTTCCATCTTTTTACCCACTGCACCGGATTGCTTTGTTCTTCTCATTTCAGTTTTATACCCGTCTCATGAGTAGCCCCCCCAACATATCGGTGTCACCGCCTGGCAACAGCGGCGCGACGCCCACCGCTGCTCCCCCACCACCGACCGCCGCCGCCGCTGCCGCAACCGCCGTCGGCGCCTCACCCCAGCTGGCAGCGGCACCCACAGCTCGCGCATCTGGGCAATCAAATCACCAACAACAACAGCAAGAACAGCAACAAGATGCGGCGGAGGGCCGCCGCCGTCGCCGCCATCACCGCACCCACGGCGAGGGCAGCGCCACACGCGACGCAGCACCGCCCGGCACTGCTGCCACCACCGATGCCGCCACCGCTGATGCTGAAGCAGCCGCCGCTGCCACATCGCGCCGTCGTCGCCACAAGTCGAAGTCGCACGGCAGTCAGCCGCTACCCGCGGGTGCAGACAACGATGCAGCGCAAGGTGGTGCCAGTACATCCTCTCACCAACCCCACCACCGCGACGCCGGCACCGCCGAGTCTATTAAAATGACGGACTACGACGAGCAGCACGAGCAGGAGCGGTTGGCCTCCGCGGTGAGCACGCCGACGCCACTCAGCAGTCGGCGGAACTCTCGCAAGCCAAGTTCCCTCCCGCTGACAACAAACCCACCAAGTGCGGAGTTCCCCGCCGCAGCTACGGCGGCAGCCATGGGTGCATCCGGAGCCGCGGTGGCGACCTACGCGACGGTGGCCGGGCCGCACCCGTCGCACGTAAACACCAACGGCAGCAACAACAACAACGGCGGTGGGGTGTCAGGTCGGGGCAGCCGATCGCCAGAGCCACCAACCAGCGCTTTGTCCTCACGGCCGCAGCCTGCCGCCACCACAGCCGTGCCGGTGCAATCGAGCAACGCGGTGCCCTCCACTGTGCTGGGTGGGTCTGGTGCTGCCAGTGCCGCTGCCGCCGCTGGTGCGCTGAACACGAGCGGCGCGACGACAGCGGACTTGCCCATCCCGACCTTAGAAGACGATTCTTCGGGCAATCCGTCTGGCAACCTCACCGAGCTGCGTGACGACGGCGCGAAGAGCACCAAATCCCCTAGTCGTGAACCGGGAAGCGGTGCGAGGCGGCCCGCAAACCACAACACCACTCCAGCAAACAACGGTAAGAGTAGTGGTGTAGCTGCAGCCCTCCCTCCCGCACCATCACGGTCGTCCTCGCAGCCACACGAGCAACCACCACCACCAGCAGCGCAGGTGCGTTCACGTGTGGAGTCCGTGTTTGGGGAGCCGTCGGGGCGCGATGACCTTTACAGCCCCGCCTCCGCCGGCGACGCGTACGACGACGCCGCTGTGGCGCCTTCGCACCTGCCCATCGACCTTCCTGTCAGAACGGCCAGCGCCGGTGACGTGCTCCTCTCTGCCACCGCCAGCAATGCACCCCGCGGCACCAGCGTGGGCACCACGGCAGCCACCGCCGTCGCCGTCCCGCTGACGGCCCCACGGATTCAGTGTGCCGGCATGGGTGCGCTCGACACCAGCGTGCCGTTCGAGGATGAGATGGAGGTGGTGCACAAGAAATACAGCACGCGCACCTCGCACAACCCAAGCGTCGCGAACGACAGCCGCGGCAACGCGCTGGAGAGCGTCGGCAGCCACCTGCAGGCCGAAGAGCACGCGGCGAACGTCTTTAGCAGCGGTGATGAGTGGTCCGAGGATGAGTCGTGGGTGGCGCGTACGCTGGAGCCCGTCGCCTCCTGCTGCGTCGACACACGGGCCAACCCAGACGGCTGGCGTCGGGTGGAGCCGCGGCGGCACGCCTTTGAGCGTCCGCTGCACTCCCTGCAGATCTCTGCCCTCATCTTTGAGTTCGTCGTCATCGGCCTCTTCTGGTCGAGCGTCTTTGTGGGCTACATTCTCCTCTACACGCAGGACAAGAGGGACTGTCTGGCGGAGCTCATCGTCTTTACGGTGGTGTGCAGCGTCTTCATCGTCAGCCTCTACGTGTCCTTCTTGCTCGTGTCCTTCAAGGACTGCACGGACAACGACAACGAGGGTGAGATGTGCACCTTCTGCCGCCGCCGCACCCACGTCGAGTCGAAGCACTGCAAGGCGTGCAACAAGTGCGTGGACAGGTTCGACCACCACTGCAAGTGGCTGAACATGTGCGTGGGGGGCCGGAACTACAAGCTCTTCTTCACCTTCGTCACCTCCGCCTGCGCCGGCACGCTCACGGCGATGGTCGCGGGCATCTGCCTCCTCGCACGGCACTGGAAAGAACTGGCGCACCACAACATGTTCTTTCGTGTGGGCCCGATAATTATGTGCGTCGTCGTAGCTCTGGGCATCGGCCCCATGCTTCGCCTGCTCTGCTTCCACATCATTTTGTGCATTGAGAAGAAGACGACCTATGAGCATATCCTGGGCAAGCGGGAGTCCGCCTTCAGCGGCGCGCCAAAGAAGAAAACAAAGAACTGCCAGTACGTCATCAACAAGTGCTTCTGAGAATTGGCAGGTTAAACGCGGTGTCTTGTTGAAATTCGCATGGCATTGTGCTCTGCAAGGCTAGCTTGTTTTTTTTTTTTTTGGTCGGAGTGCGGTGTCTGTCTCCCCTCTTCGTCCATTATTGTCGTGCTGGAACAGTGCTTGAGGCTAACTGTTCGCCTTTTGATTTATTGCTGTCATGTGTCTGCGCACGCATTCTTTGGGTAAAGCAGAGCGGCGCATCGCTGTGGCTGTTCCACGCTGCGGATGTGCGAAGGATATACTTGTTTTCGTAGTGACGTCGTGCGATTTTTTTGTTTTTTGTATATTTGCAGATTTGTCAGCGCTTGTGGTGGGTCGCGTTTCCACTCCCCTTCGTTTTTCTTTCTTGTTGCTACCTTCTATTATATTTGTATTGTAGTGTATTTTCTACTTAGACGATTTAATGCTTCTTTACTTGCTCTATTTCTTTCCTGCTTTTTTTTTTCTTTCCTCTTCTCTTTCGCGCAACAGTGCCTAAGCTGACACGGAGCGTTGTAGAACTATTTGTGGCGACGGACTTGCTTTTTGCGGACGCCTTTGTTTCGTGATGGACGTACAATGTGTGGGTTGCAATTTTCGTATGGTATCTACTTCTCCGGGAAGGTCTTCGTACGGCGCTATGCAATCCGCAGAAAAAGGCGCTCATGTGCGTTGTCAAAAAAACATCAACACACATACACAACAGGAGAAAGGTGGTTCGTCGGTTGTCTCTTCCACCCCTTTGTTTGACCTATTCGCTTTTTATGATTTTGCTTCTTTTTTTTTTAATTCCGTCACTGCTCTTTCGTATCTCTGTTGTGGTTATTAATGTCCTTTTTTTATTATTATTGTTGTTGCATCGCTTGTTGCTTGCAGATGGCTGCCCAGTTTCACTTTCAGGAGGACCTTTTTTGCTTGCTGAAGTCAGTCTTAGCCTGCACCCTTCTCAACGAAGAGGCGACGACAAGCTTTCATAGTGAAGCAGCTAGACATAATTGCGCCTATTTCTTTTTTTTTTATCTGCTGTATTCG
This sequence comes from Crithidia acanthocephali, assembly GCA_000482105.1. Taxonomy (NCBI): domain Eukaryota; phylum Euglenozoa; class Kinetoplastea; order Trypanosomatida; family Trypanosomatidae; genus Crithidia; species Crithidia acanthocephali. Next base: position 9,731 of record AUXI01000057.1, on the reverse strand, counting down.
CCAAACATATGCAAAGAACATGGTTTTCCTTTTCCTTGGCGCTACAGACGCATGTGCATTGTCTTCCCGTTTACTTTTCTGTGATCAGCTCATCTCGTCCGTTGAACTGTTCTTGACATCGGTGCAGTTGTGTATGTGAACACACACGCACACGTGCGGCTTTTTTTATTTTATTTTCGTACAAAAGAGAGAAACATAAGCGCATAAAAATAATGCTGTGGAGGAACAGCTCAACACCGCATAGGCCAACAAGGCCTTTTTTTTGTTGCGACCGGACGATGTATACTGCATTCTATTCTACACAGAATCTACACGTAGACCGAAAAGAAAAGAGAAAAAAGAGAAAACAGCAGAGGAGAGGAACTTGCATCGAACTTCAGTGATGGCGTCAGTGACGGTGCCTCTCAAGTGATGAGTCTGTTGTGAGGAAACATCACAGGCGACAATTCCCACCACGTCGTTCTCATGGTTTATCACGGCGGCATCGTACGTCTGAAACGCTACACAGCGCGCGCCGAAAGCTGTATCTATCAAACCAGCAGAAAAGACCTACCGTGTGCTTTCCCACCTTCCCACTTTCTCGCTATTCCATTTCCCTCCCTCCCCCTCTCTCCCTTCTCTACAGCAAGCACGCTTCTTAAAAGGTGCGCTGAATACCGTTACCTGAGCGTCGTTGCCGATACTGCGGGATCTCGTCACATCGAACAAACAGAGTCCTACGCCGTGCAGCATTACAAGAGATCAAAGCCACAGGAACCTCAACTCCGCTTAAAAAAAACACGAAAAGTGGTTTTTAAAAAGGAGTTAAAATTATTCTGCGATTCACTACCACCGTTCCAGAAGCGTGGAAATGAGCGCGTTCGATCAGCACGAGCAGAAGGCTGCGGCAGATAGCGAGGTACACGTGGATGTCGTCCACGTCTCCGCAGATAACACGCGACAGGGAGGCAACACGTCGACCGCGGAGGACGACAGCGACGTAGGGCCTGCGGTGCCGGCACCAAACCCGCTGGCGCCTACAGGCAGTGGCCGTAGTGGTCACCTTCACCCCGCGCACCCCCACGCAACGAAAAGCCACAGCAGCCGCAGCTCCAACGAGGACGTGTCGCCCAACAAGGAGGACGCCGCGTTGCAGGACAAAAGCACCGGCTCTGACAAGGCGAACGACAACAGAAATACTGCAATCGGTGTGGCGAGCGGCATTGACGGCGGTGCCGGCATCGTGCCACACCCGCGCACGGAGGAGCCGTTTATCTACTGCTGCGTGGACTTCCGCAAGTACCCGAACTTGTGGCGGCACGCAGAGCCGCGGCGCCACGGCTTCGAGCGTCCCTATAACGCCTACTTCATCGCCGCACTGATCTACGAGGTGGTGGTGGTGGCCCTCGTCTACTCCTCCATGCTCGGCGGCTACATCCTACTCTACACAAAGGAGAAAGCGGATTGCCTGGTGGAGCTGCTGCTCTTCCCGATTGTGCTGACCCTCTTCATTATCGGCCTCTACACCTTCTTCTTTCTGGCCGCCTTTGTGGACATCACTGACCACGGCGGCGACGAGACCTGCCCAGACTGCAAGCGACCGCGGCATAAAGGGACGAAGCACTGCAAGGCGTGCAACGTGTGCGTGCGTGATTTTGACCACCACTGCCGCTGGATCAACACGTGCGTCGGCGGCGGCAACTACCGCTACTTCTTCTCCTTTCTCAGCTGCGCTGTGTTTGGCACCATGTGGGCTTTCATCTCGTGTGTGTGCCTGCTGGCCCGCTGGTGGAAGCCGCTGAGCCACCAAAACATGTACTTCCGTGTCGGCCCGATAATTGTCTGCGTGCTGGCGCTCCTCGGCTGCGTGCGGCTGTTCATGCTCTGGGCCTTCCACGTGTACCTCTGCGCCACGAAGCAGTCGACGTACGAGTACCTCCAACGGAAGAGCAACAAAGACACCATCGTTTTGCCAACACTGGAGGAACTCGCCAAGATGGAGGAAGAGGAGCGACGGAAGCAGCAACGGAAGCAGCAAAAACGCTGCTGCTGAGTGAAGGCGTCTCTCAATTGTAATTGTTAGCATTTTTATTATTATTAGTCTGTTTTCTTTATCTTTTATGTGGCGGTGTGTTTGCACGTGGGTAAGTGTGATTGATGGGTCTTCACAATTTGCTTTGCCTTTTTTTCCCCCCTGTTCCTTTGGTTATCAATCCTTTCTTTTCCGTGTTTTTCCAGCTCTTTTTTCTTCTAGGTCCTTAATCCCATCTCTTTTCCTCTCTAATAATGTGCACACGTGAATAGAAGAAGAGCTGGGATCAAGCAAACACTACGTTGCTTCGTTCAGTTCTTCTGCCTCTCCCCTTCAGCTCTTCTGCCTCTTTTTTTGGTTTTTTTTATTAAGAGTCGCTGCAATGCAAACTCTAACTACAATTGTAGCGTTTATTGCAGCGACTCTTTGAAAAATCTATATATAAGTTTTGAACTGCTAAAATGTGTATTCCCTTCTTATTTCTCTTCCTACCTTTGAGCTTATGTGCAAAAAAAAATAAATACCTCTATCTTTTTCTTTTACTGTTTTCGATCAGCGTTCGCCTTTTCTCGAGTATTCCGTGTGTCATTTGTTTTCTTCTTTTCTCACGGTGACATGGTTCAAGTGCTTGAACATTGCAACAACAGAAAAAAACAATAACACCAAACAACACTGAAGAAAAAAAGGGAAAGATGTGAGGCAACGGTAATGAGCATCGCAGTTGTGCCAGAATGCTGACGCTGCGTCGTTTTTTGCCAAGAGCATCGGGACGTATCAAGTTTGTCACCGTACGCCAAGGAAGCAACTTCAGAAAAATCCATGTACAACGAGAGGGTGTGGTGGCCTCTTTTTGATCCCTTCCGCGTTGTCAAGGCAAAACAGAGAACAACTGCTTTCACCTCCTCCTCTTTTTCTCCTCTACCTGCACAACATTCTCAGCAACTATTAATCACAATTGTCTGCCTTAACAACAATTCAACGACTCGACACCGCCGAGCCGCGACGCAGACAAGCACCGTTCTTTGTCCTCTCCATCTCTTTCTCGCCTTTTTTTTTTTACAAGCCGTGGCTGTATTCTTTTTTTTTTTTGGTTGTTGTCTTTTAATTCCAGTTTGCCCTGTGCACCGCAGCCAAAAAAAAAAATGAGCTCGTCCGGCTCTACACCTCTCGCGGGGGCTACCATGACCACCGCACCGCCACACGACGGAAGCCACGACGACGTGACGGAGGACCACTCCGTGGCGGTGCGCAACCCACTCGCCGCCCTCCACCACCGCCGCCCCTCCCACGGTGAGCAGTCAATTCTCGACGACACCACTGAGGTGTTGGCGGAGCTGCCGCACGACACCGACGCGGACGGCAACAAACTCCCGTCCACCTCAGACAGCGACGAGGTGGCGGATAAGCGGAGTAACACGGATGTCATCGCCGCGAGCCGCAATTCGAAGTCCGCGCCGTCCTCCGCCTCGCAGGTGAGGGACACGACAGCGGGAGCTGCGGAGGGGAACGGCAGCAGCAGCGCGCCGCCTCAGCAGCCGCAGCAAGCCGCGACACCCGCCGTGACAGCGGCGATGTTACTGATGGACACGCCGATGGTGGATGTGCGTCTGCCGCGCTCGCGGGAGCCGTGTGCGTCGTGCTGCGTGGACCAGAAGAACTGTCCAAACCTGTGGAAGCGCGCGCAGCCGCGGCGGCACGCGTTCGAGCGTCCGCTGGACTCGCTGCAGATCGGCGCGATGTTCTACCAGTTTGTGGTTATCGGCCTCTTCTTCGCTTCCATCTTCCCAGGCTACATCCTCCTCTACACCCAAGATAAGAGGGATTGCCTGGGGGAGCTGATCGCCTTTCCGGTGGTGTACGTGTTAGACCTCGTCGTGACGTACACGGGCTTTTGTATCGTGTCGTTCCGCGACGCCTGCGACTCGGACAACACCGGCGAGCTGTGCACGTTCTGCCGCCGCCTCACGCACTCCACCTCGAAGCACTGCAAGGCGTGCAACAAGTGTGTGAGCGACTTCGACCACCACTGCAAGTGGCTGAACAGCTGCGTGGGCGGCAAGAACTACCGCGCCTTCCTGTGCTACACCGGCGGGTGTTTGTTCGGCACGACGTGGCAGTTGGTGTGCGGCATCGTCTACTTGGTGCGCTGGTGGGATGTGCTGGCGGCGAACCATAACGCCTTCTTTCGCGTCGGCGTGATCGTGATGTGCGTGGTGGTGATCCTTGGCATCGTCGCGATGGTGAACCTCATTTCCTACCACATTTATCTCCGGTGCTACCTCGGGATGACGACGTACCAGCGGCTGCTGGCGAAGCGGGAGGAGCTATTTACGCTGGACGCGAATGACGACGCGGCAGGCCAAAAACAAAAGGCGAAGAAGAAAGCCTCGTCTTGCTGCTGTTTCTGAGCAGAGATGGACTTAGTTGGTCTCTCTCTCTCTCTGTGTGTGTGCGTTTCGCTGTAGTGTGAGCAGCAGGTGCCGACGTTTTTCTTTCTGTTGCGTTTTTCGTAAGTTTCACTGTGTATGTATGCAAAGGTGAGGCGGATTATTGCTTTCTTTTATTTTGTTTGTTGAATTTGGTCATGTGTATGTTTCCCTGCTGTGCTTCTTACTCTCTTGGTTATTTCTTTTTTTGTCAAGCCTTGTCTTGTTTTCTGTGTGTGTATCTCCCCTATGTCGTTTTGTGTGCATACTAGTTTCCTTCCTTTTTTTCATCTTTTGTTTCTCACAGCAACACACTCATAATCTGTTTTTGCAGCAATTGTTGGTGTCACCTGTGTTCTGTTTTTCTCATTTCTCTCTCTCTCTCCCGAACGTCTGCTCAATGTGCGTACTGACTAACAGACATCTTTCTTCTTTCTCTCTGATGTGTTTGTGTTACCGTTATTTGTGAACAATCTTTTGACTTTTTTTGTTTTATTTTTACTCATTGCACTTTATTAAAAGTAAACCTCTTTTTCCCCTTTTCCCTCTTTCTCGCTTTCTTCTTTCTTTCTTTGTGTTGTCACAGAACCACACGACGGCAGGTGTTCAAAACCTGCGTGGTGTTTGTCGTTGCATGGTTGACTGTGGTACTCTTACATCTTGTTATTCTCCATATCTTTTTCTGCTCTTTTTCCATTTGAGACTGTAAAGATATCTCTCCTTTTTCTTTTTTTGTGTGTGTGTGTCTGCAGGTGCATTGTTTGTATTTCTCACTTCTTCCCTAGTAAACTGTCATGCAGTTGCTGTGACGACGATCCGCACTCCCTTTCAGGTTGAGATCGAGAAAAGAACAACAACAACTAACGTTGTGGAGCTGAACCTCGCTGAGAGGTTCTAAAAGGTTTCGATGTCTGCTGCCCTATAGAGACCACAAAATGGAGAAAAAGAAGACGACGTACGGTTCTCGAAGGTCTACTTTTCGTGAGTCTTGTTTGCCACCGTGGCAGTCCACACGCAAACAGTGCCTGTCATGAACTTCACTGAAATCAAAGCACGTTGTTTGAATGCCTCTTCCCATTTCCAGCCAACGCTTCGCTCTCCACTCTAATTTCACTTTCTTCTTCTGCTGCTCTCATCGCCTTTTTTTTTTATAATTACTTCTCGCACTTTGAACTTTGACTTCTCTACTACCGTATAGTCTAACATCACTATTAGATCATTTCTCTCATATCTACTCTATCATAGCCTTTTTTCTGATTCTAAAGTTCTTTTTTCGCTTATTAATTATACCTGTTTTACCTCGCGATTTTCCTTTTTTTTTTGTGTTTATCTTGTTCAACAAGTTTCTCTTTTTTTTCGCTTATCTTTCGATTCATCAAAAAAAAAAAAAGACCTTCCTAGCTTTCGATAACTTTTTCTTTTCTTTTTTCTTCTTGTGCTCTCCATTTATTTTATTTCTCGTTCCACCCGAACTACTCTCGTGTTCTCTCTCTCACCCACAGTCTTCTACGCGCAAGCAAACAAGCTCTCTCTCACACATACACAGACTGTCAAGATGATCGGAGAAATCCTACTTGCCCTCCTCGCCGGCCTGGCCCTGTACGGCTGGTACTTCTGCAAGTCCTTCAACACGATTCGCCCGACGGACCCGCCGGTGGTGCCGTGCCACACCCCCTTCATCGGCCACCTCGTCGCCTTCGGCAAGGACCCGCTGAACTTCATGCTGAACGCGAAGAAGAACCACGGCGGCGTCTTCACCATGAACATCTGCGGCAACCGCATCACCATCGTCGGCGACGTTCGCCAGCACGGCAAGTTCTTCGCCCCGCGTAACGAGATCCTCTCGCCGCGTGAGGTGTACAGCTTCATGGTGCCCGTCTTTGGCGAGGGTGTTGCCTACGCCGCGCCGTACCCGCGCATGCGGGAGCAGATCAACTTCCTGGCGGAGGAGCTGACGGTGGCGAAGTTCCAGAACTTTGCGCCGTCGATCCAGCACGAGGTGCGGAAGTTCATGGAGGCGAACTGGAACAAGGACGAGGGGGAGATCAACATCCTCGAGGACTGCAGCGCGATGATCATCAACACCGCCTGCCAGTGCCTCTTCGGCGAGGATCTGCGCCGCCGCCTCAACGCACGTCAGTTCGCGGAGCTGCTGGCTAAGATGGAGGGTTGCCTGATCCCGGCTGCCGTCTTCCTGCCGTGGATCCTGAAGCTGCCGCTGCCGCAGTCGTACCGCTGCCGCGATGCGCGTGCGGAGCTGCAGGCGATCCTGAGCGAGATCATCATTGCCCGCGAAAAGGAAGAGGCGCAGAAGGACAGCAACACATCCGACCTGCTCGCCGGCCTTCTTGGCGCCGTCTACCGCGATGGCACCCGCATGTCCCAGCACGAGGTGTGCGGCATGATCGTGGCTGCCATGTTCGCCGGCCAGCACACGTCGACGATCACCACGACTTGGTCGATGCTGCACCTCATCGACCCGAAGAATAAGAAGCACCTCGCGAAGCTGCACGCCGAGATCGACGAGTTCCCGGCGCAGCTGAGCTACGACAACGTGATGGATGAGATGCCATTTGCCGAGCAGTGCGCGCGCGAGTCGATTCGGCGCGACCCGCCGCTGATGATGCTCATGCGCAAGGTGCTGAAGCCCGTCCAGGTCGGCAAGTACGTCGTGCCGGAGGGTGACATCATCGCATGCTCGCCGCTGCTGTCGCACCAGGACGAGGAGGCCTTCCCGAACCCACGCGAGTGGAACCCGGAGCGCAACCTGAAGCTGATCGACGGCGCCTTCTGCGGCTTCGGCGGTGGTGTGCACAAGTGCATCGGTGAGAAGTTCGGTCTGCTGCAGGTGAAGACGGTGCTCGCCACGGTGTTCCGCGACTACGACTTCGAGCTGCTGGGTCCGCTGCCCGAGCCGAACTACCACACCATGGTCGTCGGCCCGACCGCCGATCAATGCCGCGTGAAGTACATCCGCAAGAAGAAGGCCACCGCGTAAGCAGCAATGGAGCGAACTGCATCCTTAAAAGGAGAAAAAAAGAGTTGACGGGCAAAAGAAGAAACGAAGAAAAACAGCTGATTATCGACACCCAATACACTTGGGATGATTTCTTCAAAAGAGCTTCTGTTTTAACTTTTCTGTTTTGTTAAACCGTGTTTGCCTCGTCAGATGTGCTTTTAATGTTGCCAAGCCTCCGCAGTGGAAAAGAGAATGACAAGAGGCTGTCGTTGACAGATGCCTCTTTTTCTTTTTTTTTCTTCGCTTCTCTTCTCACCGCTTGTGGTTTAGGTCAACGTTTGCTTGTGTGTGTGCGTTGTTGTCTACTATCCCATTTCTTTTTTTTGGTTCACTTGTTCTCGAGTGTGTTTGCATTCGCGTTTTCACGTCACCATAGACAGTAGCTGGTGAAGAAAACCAAAAGGAGAAGAAAAGGACAATGAGGTGGATTCAACGACACGCACCAGACTAGAAAACACACAATGAGCACGCCTCGAAAAGGAAAAAAAAGAGCATAACTGCTGAACAAATAACACCACGTATGTGAGCATCGCAACCTTTTTGTTTTGTCAGATGAAAAAAGACAACAAGAACGACAACAAGGTGTGTGTCTCTCTTCGCCTCTAATGTGAACCCAGAGAAAAAAAAAAAGAAGCCTTCAGCTACACGACAGGTTCCACACGGAAGCGAGAAGAGCACACGCACTTGTTGAAGTGCGTTATGCGCATTTGCACAAAATACAAAGAAGAAAGAAACACTCCAGAAAAGGAATCCGTATGACTTTATACAGAAAAAGAACAATGCTTTCTTTTTATTATTATTTTGTTTTAAGTAGTGGGCAACGGGATGCTTTAAAGCAAAAAAGGTTGGTGATGCCGTTCGCACAAAAGGGAAATGGTGGAAAGTGCTTGTGATGCGTAAGAAAGACAGGTGTGCACATGTTTGATTTGGCCTTTGAAACGGGAAGATGATTTTTTGTTGCTATGTACACCTTCTCTTCCTTCCTGCTCTTTTCTTTTCCTGTTTTGCGCAGACGCTGATGGCGATGATGCTTACACGCGTGCAGCCGCCGCTCGCCACCTAGCATTCTATCCTACTCACCTTTGGAAAAAAGAAAAAAGGCAGGATGCTACATCCTTGCACACTTATGAATTAAACTAACTTTTTTTTTAAGAAAGAAGAAAAGACAAAGAGAAAAGTCATTTTTTTGTTTTACCTGGAAAAATGCACGCATACACGAAGTTACGCGTAAAGAAGAGAAGAAGGATGATGTAGTGAATGCCGTTGTTGTTGAGTTTTTGTTTCTTCTCTGTCTTTCAATAGAAATGGAAGTGTTGTGCCAGCTCAAGGGTAAAAATATCTGTTTTTTCACTTTTCCAAATTTTGAGCTTTACTATTTTGATCACTGTTTACTAACGCCGACCATCTGGCAGTGAAGTGATGTGCCGGCGTCCAAAAAAAAAAGCAAAAACCCCAAAATAGCATGTGTGTCTTGTGCAGCCGCTGGTTTGGCGAGAGATGCGTCTTCGGCCTGTCCTCCTCAAAGTGCTTTCGAGAGGAGGGAAGCAAACTGTAAAGCGTCAATCCTCCGACCGAGGTTTTTCGCACCGTGCCCATTCTTTGCGCTTCGTAGAGTCTCGCGGAGACACTTGCAGTTTTTTTTTCTTGAGTTGCCGAGGTCAGATGAACCGTCTCTGCGAGGAACGTCTAAGGCCCTCACAATGTGGCACCCGTGTTTGAACTGTGAGAATGTGCCGACTGGGGCTTCTCAAAGTGTTGTTTTGGTCGACACTGTCAACACAACACACTACAGCATTATTTCTCGTCTTTCATCCTCTTTCTTTCTCCTTTTTTTCCTCTGACACCACAACACCGTGCGTGGGGCCATTGCTGTTTTTGAACACCAAAATCAGAACGTTACATCGACAATGGTGCACTCTGCCGATCTCCAGTGGGTGCTGGTCCGCCAGAACAGCCGCTTCCTGCAGAAGCGCGGCGGTATCCGCCTGAGCAACGACCCGTTCAACAACAACGGCAACTGGACGAAGCGTCAGTCCGGGTTCCTGAACGAGAAGGCTGCGGTGGTGAAGCCGGCGAAGGGTGGTGCGATCTGCGTGACGGTGAAGGACGGCAGCAGCAACAACAAGCCGAAGCAGATGTACAAGAAGTCCGTGCAGGCCGCCGGCGTGAAGGCGTCCGCGGTGAGCAAGGCGGTGGCGGCGGTGCGTCCGGACCTGGCCGACGTGGCGTTCCGCCGCGCGCGCCGCATGGCCCGCATTGGCAGCCGCACGGCGAA